>JAZBGY010001205.1:0-26566 GCA_037414755.1 Lydus trimaculatus | reverse complement strand
ATCAAAAATTCGTCAGGGGAAGCGATATTCCCGTCACCGTACATTAATATAATCTGACCTCTAAGAAGGCACTTATTGAAAAATAAGATACTTACGTAAAACATCCACATTTTATCATTTATGTATTTTTAAAATATTCAACTATCACTCTGCACAGGCATACATGGGCTCAAAAATTAAGAGGTGCCACATCCGGCGTTGTTCTTTGTTAGGGGGTGCAGACTGGTGTCAACTGCATTAATTCTTAGCAAGAATTATATAAAATGAAACTTTTTTATTTTGTAAAATATCTTCATTCTCCTTTATCTTCTATATTTTTGGCTTTTTATAACGCTTCTTTGCCATATTGGCCTATTATAGGTAACAACACATTTTTCATCAGCGAGATCCAAAATGACCCCCGGCGTCGTTGTAATTATAATGAAACATTATTATTGAAATACCACGAATTATCTCAAAAAAAAATTGAAATCAACAGTTAGGATCTAAAGTCAGAATTTTTTGTTTTTCAATTGTATTTACGTTGTAATATATGTAATAACAGATACAAATATTTACCATCATTAAGAAACATACATAATAATTTTTTTTATTATTATTTTATACATTAATCTATCACAAGTAGAATTTTTTATATAAGACATAAACAATAAAATTTAAATAATGAAATTAATTTAAAATTTACATAAAATACGTAGATAAAAAATATTTTATATTGAAACACTGGATAAAGTAGAATGTTCATCATACTTTTGTATTTAGCTCTCTAAGGATTTGTACATTGAACAACAAGAATTGAAACAAATGTATATGTGAAAAGCATTTTTTCCAACGAAAAATGTAAAAAAAAAAACAAACATTTTAGGAACTTAATGTAATTATTTCGAGAAAAAAAAATACTGTAATGGATTTCTATAAACTAAACTAGTCTTACAGAACGCAAATGAACACAAATTATTATTTAAATGATATTCTAAAAATAATAATAAAAATAAAAATAGAGAGACTATAGAAGAGTAAACAGAAAATAGAGAGAAATTCTAAGACTTATAAATAATTATTTTTGGTTAAGTTAAGTCTATAAGGGCAAACTAAACTAGCTAATACTATTTGAAAAATGATAATGGAATCCAAATTACACCAATATTCTTTAAAAGAACACAATAAAGCTTATTTGGAAAATTTTCACATATCCCTTCTTTCGAATATGATAACAAATCAAAAAATAATCGACAGAATTTCGTATAATTTGATATTCTCACGTATTTAAATTCTGTAAAAATAATAATAATAATAATAAGATAGTAATTTATTTATGAATTGAAGAATTCTCTGAATGTAAATGATTTTTAGTTTTTACACTACGTTGTTTACTAAACGATGAACGCCCTAAAGATGTTGTACTACCACCTTCTAAATCTCTCGTTATTTCCTTTTCAGTTGGTGAACCCAATGTTAAACTAGATAAACTAGATGATAAATTCATATTTGAACTGACACTCAACATTGATGGATATTGTTGCATTTCGCCATTTTCACCTTCAGATTCTTCAATAGGAAGACATGTTTCTACCATTGCTTCTAAACAATTTACAAATAATTCACTGCTTTCAGCGGTATTATTATACTACAAATTTAAAAAAAAAAAACTGTATCAAATCTATAATTAAGAGAATTATTCCTTGTACTTTATTGAATGGACCAGCGAAACGCCACAATCCTCCAAATCCACAACTTTGTAAATAATGCAACTGTTGTTGGCTTGTATCTTCACAAGCAATCATATTTTGAATTATACTTCTAACAGCACTTAAAATTACTTGGTCATGACAAGAAGTTAATACATTATTAATTTTCATATCTAATAAATTATAACTAAAAAAAAAACAAAAATATAAAATTTTTCGCAGAATCGGAATTTTTTTTATTACTTACATTACAGGAAAAACTTTTGGAAATACTACAGCTCCTTCAGCAAGATACTGATATAATATTCTAGTTTCAGCTTCATCTGTACTGTATTTAACAAGAGTAGCTAATACAGTTAGAACTAAAGCCTGAGTAGAAAAGTCTGTTAGAACTTCTGGATCAAGAAGTACGTTGTTTTCGTTGCTTACAGAAACTCTGGCACTACGATTCTACAATTTTATTTGAATAATTAATTATTTCTCGTTTTTTCCAACAAAATAATAATAATAATAATAATAACATTAATCCGATATACTAACACACATTTATTAAGTTGTGTTTCTAATAGCCAATCAGTGCGTGCATAGTGCATCAATCAAATTATAGATTTATCAAATTTGATAAAACAAATACTCACCTTTAAACCATGATTATATGGTTTAGAAGTGTAATACAAGTTGATAAACCTATATAAAAATGGGTATTTTTTGTTTTTTCTAAAGAAAATCTAATTAAATATTAGGTAATCAGTGTAGTAAAGCAATAGTGTTCATTTTTCTGTTGTATGTTTTTTTTTTTGGTAAATTTTTACCTTATTATCGAGCAGTTTTGATTCTTTTGTTGTTGGCATCGAGAATGAACGTTGTGATTTGAAGAGGGCACGTGCACTCTGTTATGTTGTAGTAGTCACCCCCAGGCATACAGGCAATATAAGCAACAAGGATTAGTAATGCGTAATGCAGCACAAAATACTCCGTAATTTCGGTATATGTGCATTTATACAAAAAAAAAAAATCAATAGAGAGATATATAAAGAGATAATTGTTAAGCATCTAATCAATTTTAAATAAAAATTAATCACATAATAAAGGGTGGTTTAAGAAATTATAATCAAATACAGTGACAACATTGAAGATAGAATTAAAGCCAATCAACAGAGTTACTACACTATTATTATTATAATTTATAATTATTGATCAATAGAAAAAAGTGTAGGAACTCTGTCTATATTTGAGTAAATATTCTAAAAGTTCGAAGATATATTGGCAAATCATTTTTTTAATTATTATTTGTAGACGGCAGGCAATTCTTACTTTAGAGGGAGGTTGATTTTGTGTCTCACTGTTTATAACATTAGTAGGTGTTGGATTCTGTTGAACAGGTACTGAACTAGAACGTTGTGTTCGATATAGAGGCCGTGTTAGACTACCGTTTGCCTGTGGTCCCGGACTATGGGACAAGTCAAGACTGCGCCAGCCTTTACTGGCTGTTGTATTCTCAACCTAATCATTTATTGTTAAATGCTAATTATTTATAAATTTATCCCGTAAAAAATAATTTATAAAAAAAACAACAACAACAAACATTCATACAACATTCATTCATTCATTTTTTTTTGTCAATTTAGTGATTTATGTTTAAAATAAAATAAAATTAAAAATTATTAAACGAAATATTGTAGTAGTAGAGTCGTTTTGTATTAGTTGTTGCTGTAAATATTTGGAATTTTGTTAAATTTGATTAAAAAAACAACATTAATTTAAAACAACAACGTACACATAATAATAATAACAACGTGAATTGGACACAGCAAAAAAAGTGTATAAATTCACAATTTTACCACAATTTCCATAAACATTAACGTGAAAATAATTCAATTCGTGCATTATTATTTTTTTTTTCTTCAAATAATTAACATTTAAATTAACAACATACTACTACTACATGAACAACCCTTTATATTAATAATATTAATAAATAAAAATAATAATAATAATAATAATAAATGATATAACAAAACAATAACTAACAATTATTAACAAAATTCATTATTAATAGCAACAATTCTACAACATTTCGATTAAATTATAAATAAATTAAATTAAAATTAAATTGTACCTGATGTTGTGGTGGTTGTTTATGTTGTCTAGCTTGAGCAATAGCTGTTTGATCTAATAAATCCCATGATTTTTGACGACGATTTACACCGCTACCCGTATTTGTTACATTTCCTGAGTGATTACTTTGATTATTTATATTTGTTATATTTTCATTCATAAAATTATCTTGTGATATAGAATCAGATATATTTCTAGATAATGAATGTTTGATATGACAACGACTTCGTACTTCCTCAGATACACCAACTAAAGCTATTAAAAATCATTTAAAATAATTATTTATCATTTTTATAAAATAAATTTACCGGTAAGATAAGCAACACTATCAGGTGTAACTTCAAATTTATCACGTCGATGTGGTTTAGCAACAATAGCAAGTAACATTGTTAATACTCTTGATGTTCGTGAAACAGTTGTTGGTGTTGGATGACGATATCCTTTGAGCAAGTGTCCAACTAAAGCAAAATGAAAATTCGCTTTGAAACTAAGTCCAACAGCGTGATCAAGTTGTTTAAAATGCCATTCCAAAGGTTCCCTAGTTGACATCATTACACTTTCAAGTGTCTATAAATTTGTAAAATCATAATTTAAATAAATAAATATGTAATTAATATTATTACCCTATCCTCGAAAATTCCCTGAGAATCTAAAGTATGCAAATTTTGTTCTAATAAAGCTAGACCAGATGCATACAAAGATACTTCGTCTAATTGAAGAACAGATGTGGCAACCCAAAATAAGGCTTTATGTATAGGTGATTCAGGCCTTAATAATGGTTGTAAACGTGTTAAACACATAACTAATGCTTCAATTAATAAAATATCGTTAAAACTTTCTAATGCTTTAACTAAAATTCTTAATAATTGTTTCATATCATGATCTGTTATACTTTTACTAATACAACCAAATACAATTAATGCTCTTGGTTGTAATGCTGGATTAAAACAAAATGCAAAACTTTTAGCTAATGATGTCCAACTATTCAACCAATCACAATCTGGTATATCATGCATACAAGCTTCCATTATTTCTAATAATGCATCTGTTATAACTTCTAATGATGTTAATGATAAACGTTCTCTATCTGATGATGATGCACCAGAAAAACTTCGTTCAGTTCCTAACCATCTTTCATTTGGATGTCGATAACTTGATCTAAATGCTGTTACAGCAGCTGATTTAACTTTACTAATACCAAATAATAAATAAAATTTTGGTAATGAAAATTCATCTAATGATAAACGTAAAACTCTTTGGGTTTCTTCAGAAAATGAAGGTTTTGTACAGGTACATAATGAATGAATTATATTTATTACTAATCCATGTGTTGATGCTCTCATACTAAGTGAACCGGAACAAACAAGAAATGTTACTGTATGAAATAAATATGGTAAATGTCTGGCAACATCTAAACAATTATTAAATGACAACATCAATAAATATCTGGCTAATATTGCAATATCATCCCACATCATATGTTGTTCTAATAATGGTGTAGGTGATTGACATGTTTTATCAACAACTCTACACAATCTACCAATAACTTTTTTAGCAACTAATTGTACATTAGCTGATGCTAATGCAACAGCTGTATCTGCCATTATTTCAACCATTGGTGAACCTAAACCAGAATTTACAGATCTATGTATAAAATTATCTAATACCATATCAATTAATTCGGGTACTTGTCCAATAGAACCCCAAATTTTTGCTTGTATCGATGGATACATTTCAACTTCTTCAATTGTTAATAATATTAATTTTTCTAATATTTGTGCAACTTGTTTTTGTCGTTTATTCTCTTCAGATGGTTTACAAAATCTAACTAAATTTGCTAACCATGGTGTCATATATTCAAGACATAAATGTTTTAATTCAATACTAGATACACGAAAACCTTGTATACATTCTTCTAAAAATTCTAATGTTAAATGTGGTTCATTTGTTGCTAATTTTTCAGAAACAGATTTTATAAATATTGTATTATTTGACGGTATACATAATCCTTGTGTTTCTAATAGTTGACCTTCAATTTTTAAATCAAACGTTGCTGTCAATGCACATAATTGATTATATGCAGCTGTACGTAAATTTGGATCAGATGAACCTAAATTTAATAGCGCCATATTTAATAATGTACCAGGTACGTCTTTAGGTCGAATTTTTTGATGTACAGTTACCGAATCCTATAAAAAAAAACAATACTTTTTAAAAGTATTTCTTAAATTTTTATAAATCAAATTACAGGTTGACTTAATTCCCAACGATTTCTTATATGAATAACAGCTTGTACAATACTATCACAATCATTATGTATAAAACTAAGAGGTCCACTTTCATTTGCAATTGTTAATGTAAATTGATTATCATCAACTAAACATACTTCTTCAATTTCAGATGCATAATAAACATCATTTAATAAAACAGAATGTGATAATACTTTTGTTTTTTCTGATGATGTTATTTGTATAGCTGTTGGACCAACTTTTATTGCAACTTTTGTATCTTTATGTGATAATTTTAATGCATTATTAAATACTTTTAAATCTTCATCTAAACTCAATGTAGCACCAGGTAATTTTTGTTGATCAAGTTCTATGAATTCAGTTAATTTATTTGGTGCATCAATAAACACCAATTTACGATTATTCTAAAAATCGTAATTATTTTTGTACAAAAAAAAAACATAATTAATAATTATGGATTACCTTTAATGGAGCTAAAATACGATCATGAAATTTGGTATATTCACGTACCCAACTATTACAATTATAAATATATGCAGCATGTATATTTTCATATGCAACTTCTGGTAGTACATAGAACCATTTTTGTAAAAATTCAGTTCTAAATCGATTATCAGAACAAGTATGGGTGAAATCAACAACTAATTCAAATGGTGAATGACAAAATGGTTTTAAAGTCAATATTACATGATAAATTAACATATCACCATTAGTTTCACCAATTCTACGGTTAGCAAAATAAATATAAATATACAGTATGGGACAACAAAATAGATACACAGGAAAGAGCACTCTCATCTTCCATATGATTTAGAATGATATAAATAGAAACTGGTCAGCTAGAGGTGTAAAAATATCGATTGTCGACACTACCCAACCTTATTTGGGTTTTAATCTATCACCCCTCTTTCATAAATGAAAAATTTACCTACCTATCTACCTTGCTATCTTCATTAGGAGCATCAGCAGTGTTACGAAATTTGTACTGTGATACATTTCCAGGCAACGGTATCAGATAAAGATTGATACTAGGGATGAGTGATAAGTGGCATCAATAATATTACCGATTGATTATTGTTTATTTATAAGAGTGGGTGATGTTGATGCTTTTCCCTATGCACCTATTTTGCTGCCACACGCTGTATATACAAGGTTAATTATTTGAAACAACAGTTTCCATATTTTTCAGAAAAACGAAACAAAAACACAACGATAGAGTACTATCTAAAAATGACTTAATAGCAAAATGGGCCTTATCGATAGAGCGTTTCTAAAATGTAGACAACAATCAAGATCTCTCAGAACCTATTCATACATGAACAAAGAACCATGGTATAGATTGTGACAATAAATTTTTTCGTTTTCGGAAATCGTCATTTTCATTGCAAAAAAAAATCAAATCAAATACTTCTCCATATTCCGTATTTTAAATAATTTTAGTTGACCTACTTTTGGAGGTCAGTTGAATTGTTTATCTTACCTTGACACTGAATTCATTATCACATGTGCAGACAGTGGCGGACTGGCCAGGATGTCAGGTTGTCCGATGGCAAGTGGACCCCCCTTGTTCGACAGTGAGTGGGCCCCCTTAAAATTAGATGATATTTCATAAACGCTTATGATTTTTTAGTAGGTTGAAAATATAATCAATTAATATATTGTTAATTATTTACCTGTCTAAATATTATAAGCATTTGTTTAAGAAAAAATACAAACAGCATAACAAAAACAAATAAATAATAAAACAAAAACCAAGTAACCGGCATGAGAAAGGAAAATAACTTACAAAAAAGTGGATATTGGAGAATAAATAAGAAATTGATTCTATATTATGGGTGCCCCTCCCACCCCCAGAATCAACAGGCAACCAATAATTTTAGGCCCAGTCCGCCACTGTGTGCAGACGTGTGCATCAATTCATTTGAAATACGTTTTTTTTCTCTTTAAAACGTATGAGCGATGTTTCCTTTAAATAATCGCCAGTTGTTTATTTCAACGAACTAAAGTAGTCCATATGTTAACAAATCTCAGTTTTCTATTTAAATTACGAAAAATTTGCAATATTCTTCGTTTTTTAAAAAAAAAAAAAAATGAAAATGACGATTTTTGAAAACGAAAAAAATCATGTCATTTTTGTATAGGTTCTGAGAGATATTGACAGTTTATTTTATTTTAGAAACGCTTTTATCGATAAAGCCGATAAAATCTATAGTTTCAAATGACTAACTCTGTATATAAAACATTGAAATATAAATTTACTTGTATCGTCTAGCAATATAATAGAAAACTGGATAACCAGCTTTACTTGTACCAGCTTGATAGAATATATTTAATGATTTTATTGATTTGAATTCCTCTTTTTCATGCATATTATGTTTAACCATTAATTCTTCAAATTTCGTTGATGACATATCAATAGAACTCCATCGTGCATATGATGAAAATAATAAACTAAAAATATTTAATTATCTTGAAATTGTAATAATAATAAAAATAATAATATACTGTGAATCAACAGGTTTATGTTCTGGTGGTCCTAAATATGCTAATAATGTTGCCATTTTATCAAATGGACGTCGTCCAACAGCTTTATGATCACGACTACTTGATAAATAATCACCAATTTTTTCTTGATGATTCCATAATAAACGATGTAATGCTAATACATTTGCATCACTTATAAATGACATTGAATGTGATGTTTGATCAACTGTTTCACAATCAGATGCAATTTGTATAAAAAAACGTCTACCAATTTCAAAATGTGCACGTAAAAAATCATTAAATGGTAACATATGTTGTTCTTTACTAAATTCAACATGATTTGCAATATTTTGTAAAATTTTTGACATTAACATTAAACCTCTTTTAACAGATGTTGGTACTTGTTTTGTAACAATACCCATTTCTTGTGGTGATACAATTGCTGGATTTATAAATCTTAAAAATATAACTGTACCAACAGCACCAATATTATTTTGTGGAAATTGTGGAAAACGTTTACTTAATACTTGATATAAACAATGACACATTGATCTTAATTGGGGTGGAAATTTATCAGCACTACTTACAATTGCATCAAATACTTTTTGTGTTAATGCTATCAAATTTTGACGATTCTCTTCAATATCTTCATTTGGCTCTAATCTATAATTGTAATAAAATAAACCGGGGGAAATTGTTTTTTTTTTTTTGTTTTTGGTTAAATTTACCTAGCTGGATCTACCTCAAAACTACATGATGTATCATCCAATAATGGTCGTATTAATGGTTCTAATAATGTTTGTAAATAACTAGCACCATAAATTTTAAAACAAAATGCCATTATTTTACTACCTAATGAATTACCACGAAATAATGTTTGCATACAATCAGATACTTCAACTTCACGATAAAACATATTCCATAATAATGGTGATAATAAATGTTTTGCATCAAATAATGTTACAAATACACGTGCTAATTCATCCATTTGTGATGTTGTAACAACATTTGCTAATGCCATTGCAATTGGTAATTCACCTTTATCACTTATCATTGTAACTAATTGTACTAATTGTTCAAAACGATCAGCTAATACTGTTTCAGCTAATGTATCAAATTCTGTACCTTGTTGTAAAATTTTTGTTAATACTTCCATAAATGCAGCACGTGTTTGTAAATCTTTATTATAACCTAAATCAATTGAATGCATTAAACCACTATCAATATTAGCTGATAATAAATTTGACATTGCTTGTATTGTTGCATTTCTTAATGTACTTAATTTACCAGCTGTAACACGTTGTCTTGATACATCTTTTTCTTCAACATTATCAGAACAATCATTTAATAAATTCATAAATAATGTGAAATATTTTAAAAATAGTTGACTTTTAGCTTCCATTAAATCACCACGATCTGATTCTTCTGGTTGTAATGGTAAACCTCTTAATAATGCAGCAACAGCTTCCATACATGCTTGATCTAAATCTCTAGTTATCATTGTTACATCACCAGAACTAGGTGGTGCTATTTGATGTGATGTACCCATTACCCAATCAGTTAAATATTCAACTAATTTATTACGAAATTTCATTTCTTGACGAAATGCTAAATCATCACGACGTTTCATCATTGCTTCAACTAGTTGACATAATTTCGTTTTTATATGTATTGCATGTACAGTCATATCTAAATGACGTACATAACGTACTATTGCTAACATCATACCTTCAATACTTGTTACACCTAAATGTTCAGATGGTTGATCATTTTTCGAACTATCTAATATATTTTTCATTATAAATATTATATGTTCGATAAATTGTGTATTAACATCTGATACAACAACTTGTCCTTGTTGATCAAAAAATTTATCAACAATTGTTTTGATTTGTTCAAATAATATCGGATATAAAGCTGATGACATTTCATGTCCAACAAGCTCTTTTACATGTTTCTGTATTTGGGCGCCGAATTTTTCATTATTACACACCAATAAACGCAATAATAAATCAACAAATCTATAGTTACATAGAAATTACACAAGAATTTATTGATAAATTTATAATTAAAAACAAATAAAATAAAATACTAACTGTGTTACTGGACAATATTGACGTTGTTCTTGTGCTGTACCAGTTAAAACACTAGATTTTCGACTTTCTGATAATGTACATGAACTAATTGAACTTAATGTTGTTGTTGATAAACTTGAATGTGATGATATTGATAATGTTGGTCTAGATGGTGATTTTCTTTGTAAACATACACCACCTAATGCACATAAAAAACCAGTCATATTTGCCCATTCATTTATTTGATCTTCTAATTCATGTTCAGAATTTTGATGGGATGCACGACGTTTACCCATTGAACGATGGAATGGTTCAATTTGACCATCTTCAATTTTTGCTTTTGGATATGATGATAAATTTTTTGATAATGAATTCCAATTCATAAATGTTTCTTCCCATGCTGGTTGTACACCATTAACACAATGTTCAATTTTTCTTAATAATGCCATTATACGTTTTTGTAATGCAGCACGACCTAAGTTTTAATTTATTTTTAATAAAAACTTACAAAAAACTTACATAAACACATATTTATATATAAATAAAAAAAAAATAATAATAATAATAATAATTTAATAAATAGAAAAGCTCACCGTTAGCATGTTCGGGAAAACACATACGCGATTCCCCGCTGGCTGTTAGGTAATTTCATTTTGTTTTTTATTATTTAAATTCGTAATAGTTTTTTTTTAATATAGAAATTTACCTGTTGTTAATACAGTAGAAGCTTGTGCAAGTTCTTGATAAACATGATGATTTGGAACTAAATATGTAACAGTAACCTCATCAGAACCACAACGTATTTCAGCTTCTTGACACAATAATGCAAAACAACTCATTGCAACTAGCACAGCATCCATATCGATACTCCATAAATACATAAAAAATACCACCTATATAGAAATAATAGAAAATAATAATTATTACATAATTATTACTTCTATCCCGAAATAGTTGCCATATTAAAAACTAAAAATTTTGCATTCCTTCGAATATGACAACTATTTAGGTACACAACAATAAGTAGAAAATTCTTAGTAATTACCTCCAATTTAATATGTGCTTGTTTACATATCGGTATATGACTACCTAAATTAGCATATTCTTTATGTCTTGATAAAAATGCATTACGACAAATTAATATTTCTCTTAACCATTTTAAAATATCAGTATAATTCATAATTTGATGTTGTATTAATTTTTGAGATATTGAAAATAATACTTGTGAACTATTATAATAGATTGTTTATATAATAATTATAAAAATAAAAAAATTTTAAAAATTCAAATTCAAAATACCTAACATCCCAAAATGTATTTATTGGTGCTTCAGGATTCCATACTTCAATTTTTTCAGGATGATGTAATACAAGTAATGCTTCCATTGCTTCTTGTGCAACATCAGGCATTGTTGGTTGATGTACAAGTGATACTAAACCATTTATTAAATCTAATGTGGAACTTTGTATTTCATGTCCAGCTTTACCCTGATTCTAATTATTAATAATAATATTAATAATAATAATATAATTAAATAAACTATTATTGATAAAAATAAAATAAAACATACATTTAACATTAACATAGGATCAGCATGTATTAAACGAACCATATAAAGTAATAAATTTCTATGTCCTGGTATTTCTTCAGCACGATCTTTAAATTTACCTTGTGAATCTTTACCTTTTAATGTTAATGATTGTATCATTCTTAATGGTGTATGTGCACTATAACCTTGTGCTACTCGATTAAGTGTATCTGTAAACATTGCTCTTAATTCAGATGATTTACTATAAACTAAATCAATTTTAGGCCACCAATGGAGTTTAGATTCTGTTACAATTCTATAAGACATTGTTTATATAATTTTAAATTTAAAAAATAAATAAATAAATATATAAATACCTATAGAGGGATCTAACTAATACAAAATGATATACAGGATGTGAATTAACATTTAAACACACCTTCAACGCTTCATTATTATGTGGTTTTATACGAAAACAAGATACAAAACAATCAATCATTAAATCCATATCTTGATAAAGATTATTTTGTCCCCGAGAAAATAATTTATTTGTATTAAACAACAATGACTAAAATTTTAATAAATTAAATAAATTTAACAAATAAAAATCGAGTTTTTTTTTTTTTGTTACTTTTAAATCATTAATTACACTTTGAACAAGTGTAAATACAACATTATTTGAATCTTTATTATTAATATATGTTGATGCTTTACATAATTTAACACATGTAACAGCAGCAGCTTCTGTTAATTGTTTACTTGAATTACCATGAGGTCCTATACCACGTTTTATTGCATCAATAAATTGTTTCTTTTTACTATGTCTTGGTGAACATGGTGCTCCACTATCAGCATTCACAATTTCTTCAAGTACTTTCTAAAAACGGTTGTTTTTTTTTTATTGATTTATTCAAAAAATTATAATAATAATAAAGAAACCTACAGGTGCTAAAATTAATAACATAATTTGTAATGACCATACAGCAGCACGTCCTTTTTTATTATCAGCAAATGTATCTAATATATCAAATAATTGTTCACAACATTTTGATAATTCTTCATTTGGATTTTTTTGTAATTCTGCAAATTCATATGGATAATGATTCATCCAATTCCATATGGCTTTCTCTAATGAATTTACAAATACTAAATGTGCTGATTTTTTTAATAAACGAAATTTTTGGATGGCCTCTACAAAACACCATATTTGACAAATAAAATCAAGAAAAAGAAAAATTAAACAAATTTCAAATCTTAGAGGTCATGCTCAGTTAGGAAGTAGAAAAAAAAGTATTTTTTGCGATTTGTTTTAGGTTTTAGGAATCAATTACAAATCTTCCGGAGGTCCCCAAAAAAAGTGGTTTTGCTCAGAGTAGAATCATTTGAAATCAATGTTTTGCATTGAACGAAGAATTTTTCAACATATTTTCTAGAGAGAAAGAATGGCGACAGTTTAAGGAAGTTCGAGCGAATCTATAGAAAAAATCATTTTCCAACTTTGAGATTTGAAATTTGGTAGGTATCACAATGAATATTTGATTGAACTATTCTCAAAATTAAAAAACGATTCACCGTCTAGTTTCTTAGAAAAATGCCTCTAAACATGAGATTTTCCAAAGCTCTTATGGGAGCAAAGTGTTCACTGTGCCTTTTTCTAATTTTTTCGCCATTAACCGCCCAACTTTGAAGAATTAAAAACCGACTATGATAAACTTGAATACCTAGCGAACATTATTACACCTTTAAAACATACGGTTACCGATGAAACTATTTAAATAATTAAAGTTAAATTTTTGTTTTATAATCGTAATGACAGCAAAACACATTACCGTAAGTTTGGCAACGTCGCACGGACAATTGAGAGGGGAAAAAGAAGATAGAGATATAGTTAGAAAGAGAAGCATAATACTACTTCATATATAAACACAACAGCGGTGTTGCCACATCTGTAACCAAGTCCTTTCATTACTTTTTTTTAATAAAAAATACCAATTATCAATTTTCATGATAAATTAAAATAAAGAATTTTCGTTACAATTTTAAGAATAAAGGATACAAAAAAAATTTAAACACTACTTTGACTAAATAGTTTCGCTCGAACCTCCTTAAGGTACAAATTGAGATTTTTTTATCAAAAATACGTTCGTTTTTGGTCAACAAAAAAAAACGTATAAATTAAAAACAAAATTGCGGCGTTCAAGGAATGCCTCATGTAATGTAAAAAACGCGTACAAAATTTGGAGTAAATCGGTTCAGTAGTTTTCAAGATATTTGGGTCAGTAATTTGAAAAACGTGCTCAAAGTTTCTACGCCTACTTTGTAAACATTGAATCGCCATAAGTCTCATCCGATTACCTGAAATTTGGAGACAATATATAGAAATCCAAAAACAAAAAAAAAACGATTTTTCCAAACCACCTGAGTATGACACCTTAGATCCGCAATAAAAACAAAACGTGCAGTTATGGTACCTGTTAACAGTCTGGTGAGTCGAGTAACATCAACATTAATGTGTTGTATAAGTTCAATATCACTATAATCTGGATTTTCATCTGGACATGAGGCGAGTTCTTGTAGCTTGGATGAAATACGATTAAAAACAGCATTAAAAAAATTAACACTTAAAGCAAATAAAACTTTACTGGCTAATACTTTTATTGCATGGGTGTTCGGATTATCACTGGACATATCTAAAATATGTAATAATTTATAGAAATTATTTTAAAAAAAAAATTGTATATTTTACAAACCTAAAAATGCACAAATCTCTTTCAATAATGATTTTAAATTTTGATTTTCTTCCATTGTAAGCGTAATTGAGTCTTTTGGTTGTTGATTAAAACATTTTTCTAATGTTTCTAATACTATAAGCAAACTGTCATAATAATTTTTTTCTAATTCGGGACCATGTTGTCTTGGTGCTCCACATGTTCCAGTTTGATACTAAATTAAAAACATACAATTATGTCAATTAATCTCAATACATAACAACATCCTCAAATCTAGATAATTGTTTAATTTTTTTTGTAATAAAAACAACTTACTAATTCATGTATACGTTTTAGTACTTTTACAAAACCATCCAATACTAATGCAAACCGGTATTTTGATATTTGTATAATGCATGCCTTATTGTGTTCTTCATTTATTCGTGAATGTGTTGTTTGTGGTCCTACACGACAAGGCAACTGCAACATATATAAATTATTTAATTATTTTTATTTTTTTTATATATAAATTTTAATTAATAATTTAATGAAAAGTATTGTATACATTTATATGATAATTTATTTCTAATATTGTCCTGTCATGTAAATATTGATTAAAATGTGGGAGGTTTTCCCTATTATACATTTTCTATATAAAATATTATTTGTTATTTATAACAAACCTGTTCTTCAAAACGAAGAATTAATGTATTCGCCCATTCTCCTGGCTTTTGTGTTGCCATTTTATTTAAAAACACGAAATTCTTACATTATTCAGATGACTTTAAAGGTGTTGACATTTTTAGATTTGTTGCCATTTGACAGCAATAATATTGTTATCATACCAATATAATAGACTTTAAATCACTATTGGCCATACTGTATAACCATAGATATAACCAAACTATTATGACGTCATCGTTACTTATTTAAGGATCCCACACACCGGCGCGGAACTGCGGGAGCGGTAGCGGGAGCGTTTCGCGAACGCTTGATGTAAGATACGCTTCCTGCTTAACCCCACACACCGAGGGCGGGAATCATTGGGTAAATATTCGTGTTCTTCTTTGGATAACTGGTGCGTGTAGTAGACCGTGCGTTCAAATCAGATGAAGAAGAACCCTGTTATTATTAGCTCTTGCTGATAGGTTGAAAGAAATGGAACAATTTCAATTTACTATCGTATTTTAATTCTTTTCCAATTTGATCCCAAAGTTTATCCTTTTTCCGACAATTTTTATATTCTCCATGAGACAGATCATAAAGAATTGGATAATTTTTTACAATTTCAATTAAATTTTCTGTTATTATACTAATAACTTATTAGTAACGCCGTCCCGCTGTAGGACGCGGGAAGAACCGTGCTGACTGCGTTCTAAAATAAAAACGCTGTTTATGCGGACTTACCGTTGCGGTATACCGCATCAGTGTGAATACGGTGATATCTCGCAACGGCCCTTAGTCCCGCCAACTTACCGCTACCGCTTCCGCTCCCGCTGTCCCGCGCCGGTGTGTGGGATCCTTAACATAGACGCTCGCTTCGCTATTGATCGCCAATCAAACTTGCGCATAACCATGAAAGTGTATTGTGAAATAGACATATACAAGATCCTACATCATAGATATATTGCTATCTCATTTGAATCATCACCAGTTGTATTCACAAACCCCGATGATCTCCAAATGCATTAAACCGGACATGTTCGTATTCCACCACCTAATTTGATTGTACATCCGGTCTCTTTTACTTAATTACTAAACGATAATCCAAGTCATGAAAACTGCTAATTACCACTGGTCCTTCAAAAAATTTAGATTGTTCCCAAAGAAATGAATATTTCACTTGCAGTATAATATTGTCTGCTTTTCACTGCCCACATATCGTTGCCAATCGATCCGAACCGCAATTTCCAGAGCTATTTCCAAGTATTTCACAATATTTCTACTACTTTTTGAGTATTTCCAGCAATTTCTCTCGTATTTCTTGCAGATTTTCAGGATTTCCGGAAGATTTCCAGCGGAGTATACAACCATTTCTAGAGTAGTCAGACCCTCGTTATTTTTTTTGCTGATTAGAAATACATTTAAAATAGGCAATGTTTACGAATTTTTGTAAACGAACTATTAAAGGTAATAAATAGATAAAATATATCCTTAATGAACTAAAAGGAAAAGTCGCCATATTATTTATTAGTAATCTAGAAGGACCGAGGGGGCCGACTGGACGAACCATGTAGCCGTGGTGCCATGAGTAAGTGATTATGTATCGGTAAAATCTTCGAAATAGGTACATATTGGGGAAAAACAAGCATTAACCAGTCTTTCACAGAAATTGACGTGAGATCGAGAGAAACTATGTGGTATATGTACGAATGTGATTGAATGAATGAGTGAGTTGTATAATACTAACAAGTAAGTTCAGTAATTAGGGTAGTCCCATGTAGACCTCTGTAGAGTGTAGTTGCTAAATAAAAAAGTAATTAAGGTCTTCTCTATGGATCGCTCCCATCCCAACACAGGTACATCATCAGCATATTTTGTTTCATTTTAACTTATCAGAAACACCTAACAATAAGAGGTGCTATAGTTAGCACTACTAGATAGTATTCTTTCCTATGTTGGTATTAGAATAATAATATTAGACTAAACCAAGTCGGTATATTCTATCTCCTGAAGGTTATTACTACATACAAGAGGACTTTTGTTATCACGACATCCTTACACATTGTACTTTCATTTTCTTTTTTCGTTCGCAAATAACGAAAATATAGAGCTATCTAGACCTAAATGATTAGACAACATTTAGAGATGATGACTTTTCTAGAGAATACCATCGAATGTTTACTAGATCATGGACGAATAACATGTTATTACTCCATGTACCAAATGCATTATCACTTATCTAATTAACTAATTAACTTAATTAAAACTAAATAGAAATTCGATGAAAGTAACACTCATAATTTTATTCAAAAAAAAATAATAATAATAACCATCATTTATATTTTATGTAAAATTGTAATTTTCTTTTATTCTTTATTCAAAAATACCGCTCATTTTTCATCGATAATTTGATTGGTTATAATTTATAAATTTAATTGGCCATTACCGAATTCAAATTGATCACGTGATAACAAACACGTGAAGATCTAACCAATAAAAAGTGATAATACAGATGTCAAAGTGTCAAAAAAAAAACTTAACCTTTACCAAAATAAATAGTTTGAGATTTTCATATGATTTGTTTTATTTATAAAACCGTATCATTTGACCTTTTTATCACAAAACAAAAACACAACGCAATTGATAAAATAAATTTGAGAAATTGGTGAAGATTATTTCTAAATTAATACTACTGCGTTGTTAGCCGCCCAATTCACTGATCAAGACTGAAATTGTGATAATTGAACAATTTTTTAATCGAAAACAATGGGTGGTAAATATTCATCCCTTGATCCTATGGAAATCGAAGTGCCGGAAATTGATAAATTATTATCCAGAGATCCTTATTTAAAACCGTTCGAACGGGAAATACGTCGCCGGTAAATTTTATTATTATTGTTATTATTATGAAGGTCAGTAAAGGTTGATTCAATGTAAATATTTATTTTTCCTTCCAACTGTAGTTATGGATGTTTTAAAGATATGATAGAATCAATTAATGAGAATGGGGGTGGTATAGATGAATTTACAAAAGGTTATAAATATTACGGTATTAATGTACAATCTGATAATACGATTATTTGTCGGGAATGGGCACCTGGAGCAAAACAATTATTTCTTACTGGAGAATTCAGTAAGATCGATTTTATTTGTTGTGTATTTTCTAGATTATTGATCATATATTTTTAGATGGTTGGAATCGTGATAGTCATCCATATAAAAAATTAGAATTTGGTAAATGGGAATTAATATTACCACCAAATTCTGATGGTAGTCCAGCCATATCACATTTATCTGAATTAAAAGTTGTTGTTCAAACACAAAATAATACAAAAGAAGATCGTTTATCACCATATGCAACATATGTTGTTGAACCACCTAAAAATGAAGGTACAATATATAAACATAAATATTGGAATCCACCACTGAATCAACGTTATCAATTTAAATTTAATAAACCGAAAAAACCGAAAAGTTTACGTATATATGAATGTCATGTTGGTATTGCTACATCTGAATTAAAAGTTGGTACATATGATGAATTCACTGATAATATATTAAATCGAATTATAAAACAAGGTTATAATGCAATACAATTAATGGCAATTATGGAACATGCATATTATGCTAGTTTTGGTTATCAAATAACTAGTTTTTATGCTGTATCAAGTCGTTATGGTACACCAGAACAATTGAAACGTTTAATTGATCGTGCACATCAATTAAATTTAATTGTATTATTAGATTTAGTACATTCACATGCTAGTAAAAATGTAATGGATGGTTTAAATCAATTTGATGGTACAGATTCATGTTATTTTCATTCTGGTAGTCGTGGTGTACATTCATTATGGGATTCACGTTTATTTAATTATCAAGAATTTGAAGTTATGAGATTTTTATTATCAAATATCCGATGGTATATGGATGAATATCAATTTGATGGTTTTCGTTTTGATGGTGTTACATCAATGTTATATCATTCACGTGGTATTGGACAAGGTTTCAGTGGCAATTATGAGGATTATTTTAATTTAAATGTTGATACAGAAGGTGTTGTTTATTTAATGTTAGCAAATCATATAATACATACATTATATAATGATGCAATTACAATTGGTGAAGATGTGTCTGGTATGCCAGGTACATGTCGTCCAGTAAATGAAGGTTGTCTTGGTTTTGATTATCGTTTAGCAATGGCAATACCAGATAAATGGATAAAATTATTAAAACATTATTCAGATGATGAATGGGATATTGGTAATATTGTATTTACATTAACAAATCGTCGTTGGATGGAATCAAATGTTGCATATGCTGAGTCACATGATCAAGCATTAGTTGGTGATAAAACAATTGCATTTTGGTTAATGGATAAAGAAATGTATACACATATGTCAACATTATCAGATCAATCACCAATTATCGATCGTGGTATTGCATTACATAAATTAATACGTTTTATAACACATTCATTAGGTGGTGAGGCATATTTAAATTTTATGGGTAATGAATTCGGCCATCCCGAATGGTTGGATTTTCCAAGAGCCGGTAATAATAATTCATATCATTATGCTAGACGTCAATGGCATTTAGTTGATGATGAATTATTAAAATATAAATATTTAAATAATTGGGATGCGGCTATGAATCATTTAGAAATAAAATATGGTTGGTTAAGTTCACCACCGGCTTATGTTAGTTGGAAACATGAAGATGATAAAATTATTGCATATGAACGTGCTGGTCTATTATTCGTATTCAATTTTCATCCAACAAAAAGTTTTGCTGATTATAAATTAGGTTTTGAAGGTGATGGACAATATAAAATTGTTTTATGTTCAGATGATGAACAATTTGGTGGTTTTAAACGTATCGATACCACAATACATTTTCATACAAAACCAGAAAGTTATAGTGGTAGAAGAAATTCAATACAGGTATAAAATATAAAATATATTTCAAAATAATGATTACAGTAAAATTTTCCAGGTGTACATACCATCCAGGACGTGTATTGTACTTGGGCCGGTTTAAGTTTTGTATTTTTACAGAATTATCTCATTTGTATTACTATTTTTGCGCTGTTAATATATGAGTTCTTGGTGAAATTTTCGGATCAAATATAGAAATTATTTCACCCCCACTTCCTGTTTCTTCAATATAAATTAATCTGTCTAACAGAATTATAGTCTCAATAAGTGGTGCAAATATCAATCTTAACGACGTGAAAACAACAACTTTCTTCCAATCTTTCAAATAATCCTCAACCATATCCCCCTCTAGATAGCCATCTGGGAATTTTAATTTTAATTTAATTAAAGCCTTTTCACAATAACTGAAAATATTTTGGATAAAATCAATGTTTTATATTTGTATCATGTTTAATACTTTTCAAAAGTTAAGTCTTCCGTACAATGTACATTACTTAATGCGGAATGTCGTAAATCTGAACGATAATTGACGATAAATTGTTCGATTAACGCTCTATAAGCGTGAATTTTCAATTTCCAACATTCACCATAACGCAATTTCTCCACATAATTCTCAATAGCATGACAAGCCACTTCTTTTGAATTATAATCTAATTGATAATTGTTGTTACGACAATATTGGCTTAATGGAAATCCAGGATGTTGTGAACTAAAATTTACAGTCTCAATATTTGTTTTAAATTTACAAAATAATGGTAATACTTTGATGACAATTTCATATAACAACAACCCACAATATTGATGAATTTGATTTGTTTGCAATTATTGTAAAGTCGCAATAGTGTCGCACCTAAATCACCGCACGGATGCAATCCCACTATACCGAATTTAAAATCGTTACGATTACAATCGAATGCGTTTTTAATAAGAGTCAAGAATTCTTCTGTGGTTATATTAAAATCTAATCGTTCGTTAATATGTACGGTTTTTGTGAAATTGTTGTTATAATTGTGTTTTATCAACATTCTCTCAAATTGCTCATCGAGTGTCCTGTAATTTTGAATTTATAGAATTAAAACAGGATTCTTTAGACAAACAATTTACCGTGCCCCTTTGCTTAACGTTTCTTGCACTTCAATTGTGCAAACCTTAAAACCGTAACCGTAATTCAACATTCGACTTAAATGACCTAATCCAGAACCAACATCGACGATGTAGAAACAGTCCGTTTTTGATGCCGTCCTATAACACATCTATAACATTTACAAATTATTCACACGATGTCAATGAATACAAAAAGTTTAACCTGTGCCATCAAAGAGATTTCGTGACGTTTTTTAAATTTAACTCGTTGCCAGAATGATTTCAATAGTTTTTCGTTATTAAAACTACAACAATCGATAAAATCGTTATTATTACTCTTTCTAGACATTGAACATTGTCGTAATGTTTGTTTTAATGCTAAGATCGATAGTGGCCAACAATGATTCCTGGAAAATTCAAAAAATTAAATTTTTAGCATTGTTATGTGATTATTACATTACTCCATTGTAGCGTCGTAATCTAACAATTGGGCTATTTGTTCAGGATTTAGATTTTCTAAAGCTTTTTGTACATTTCCATTGAATTTATTCCAATGTTTTTCTGTAAAAAAATCCTAAAATTTTTGTTTATAAAATCACACATAACCTCAAAATTTTATTATTACCATAACATAAGAATCAATGAGCCATGAATATTTATTGTACACACTGTAACATATATCTAATATGACTTTATTTTCCTCCATTTATTTATTTAGAAAAATAATAACAATTGGGAAAATTTACAAGAAAACGTCAAAGCAAATATTTTAAAATTACAGGAAACTACTTACCATCCTTATATGTCAAATTTCAAAAGAATTAAGGTAGATTCACAAGGTTGGCGACTGCTTGCGTTTTAGAGACGTTGTCACCAAAGCGACTTCTTTTAAATTAGTGTCATATCACCATAATTTTGACTCATTCATGTTTGTTTTAGTTAAAAAACAATTCCCTTGTTAGATCTATACTATATCCAACGACCTTGACGCAATCATAACGATATTAAAGTTCCTAAATCTACGCGACCCAATCTAAAAATTATAAAGCCGTCCAATTGGTATTTTCAGATCACATGATCACAACAATTCGAAGTATTTAGATTTAAATTAATGCATATTTCGTATTTTTTTTTACCTTATGTACATAAGCCCCCTATCAAGTAAAAAGAGAATACTCCAAAGTGTATGTTAAAATTTAGCCCTACTATAACGCATACAATTTTTATTTGCGTTGACAATGTTGTCTAGTGACATTTCTGTTTAACGAAACACTAAAATAGGTCCTTGGATCGAATATCTTGGTGACTTATTATTAATTAGAAACGCAATTATATCCCTCTCTTGAATATAGAATAGATTTTCCGATAACATACACCATAATCAAATTAATTACGTTTGTCCGACTTTCTGTTCAAAACAACCACATGTTGAATATGAACATACGACAAAGCCAAAATGAAAAAAAAAATAAAAAACTTTGAAGTGAAGTTAGTCATATATACACAGTTGGATCTATTTTACGGCTAACTTCATACTATCGTTTTACTATGCATCGCGCGCGTAACTTCCGTCACAAACGAAAAATCTGACTCTCAACGCACCAAAAGAAGTAAAACTCCAAAAATCGAATTTTTCGTTTCACGTGTGATACAGAACGGGCCACTTCTACCGTCACTTACGTGTTCAAATACCGCCTGTACACTTTTAACATTATTTACTGACAACATCGAAGTATCGATACCAAAATTAAATAACTTTATTCGATCAATATATTCTAATGAGACAAATTCCAATTTATCATAATAATATGATAAATAAGACGATAATCATACATTAAACTTTTATTGCAAATACAATGTTTTATTATCAAAAGTAATTCAATTTTCAAAAATTTCATAGTTAACAACACGTAAGTCGTGAAAGACCAGTGCAACATGATTGATGAAGAACACTTATAAATGAACATAATTATACAAAAATACGACTTTTTTTTTACAGAAAAAGAACAAACATTTCAAAATAGTCTTAGATTACATAATAAACCTATAAATGTCCATGGATGAGAACAATTAACTAAAATTAATATAAAAAGAAAAAACATATATAATCGAAATAAACGGGGGGATGCTTTAAATTTTCATAGAAATCGATAAAACTACAATAGCCAACGGCGTAACTTCAAATTTAATAGTAGAAATTCAAAATGGGTCTATCTATATGTAGTTTTTCAGTGAGATTGGGAAGGTAACGTATACAAATATCGGATTTCAACAGTTTTCATATGATGGACCTTCTGCAGACAACTGTCTCTATACTTTCAGTTAGTTACGCCACTGACAATAGCGATTTCTTTCAATTGTAGTATTTCAAATTCACTAATAACTTGACTGACATTATAAACGTTAACAATAAAATAAAAATCAAACTATTTACAATTGAGTTGAGTAACGGATCTAACCACCGAGACTCGTACATGTATAACATCTACTTGTCAAATAGATATGTTGTTAATTATATAAATGTCACATCAACTTATTAATTTTGAATAATAATAAATCAGTCAAGGCATTAGATAAATTTGAAATTAACCATAATTATATTAATTTTAGTATTATTGTTGTAAAACTATTAGTATTTGAAATGAAAAAAATTAATTGATAACAAACTATTTTGAAAACACGGTAACATTTAAACAAAAAAAAAATAATAATAATAATAATAATAAACACATATCAGTCCACGAAAATATTTAAAATTACAGAATAATCATAATAGAAATTTGTAAATCAAATCCGGACTTATCTATTTGCAACTAATCAAAATTAATACAATATGCAAATTTTAAGGAACAAATAGACTAGTCCTTGTTGTATCTATTATAAAAATAATAATAATAATAATAATAGTCAGATAATTGCAAATAAATACATAAATCAGTAAAATTATTGTATGTACCAGTTAATTTCAAAATATAAACCAATAAATATCACAATTTCTCAGTTACACAACATATCTTTCTATAATTATCGTAAAATAATTGTAACAAATATACTACATATCCCACGAGAAAGTATCAAATTGATTTATTTATAAATAATGATACTTTTCGGTGGGATATTTGTTGTGCTACTGAATTAATAGAAATTAAAAATGCTACATATGTAAACCATTTAATAGACTCTTCTCTTTTGGAAATTCTATCAATATAAAAATTAATTTTTCTTTATTCATTTTATAGAGATATATTTTTATATCAATTCTAAATAATGTTATAGACAGAAAAATAGTCGATTTTTGTGCCTTTAAATAAAAAATAAAAATAAAACTATAAACAAAATTAGGTAGAAAACTTCATATAATTCTTTGTTTTATGGTGAAAAAAAAAAATACAATAGACCTATCACATTTTCATAGCATCACTGGAACAATCAACAATTATACAGATATTAGCTTCAATAATTCAACTTTTTATCATTATTAATATGAATTAATGATCAAATGGCAATTATCGTAACTTTACATAAGAGTATTTACAATTTTTACATTGATATCTATGTAGTTTTTTTTATTTTATTTTTATATACAATATGTTTAAATTTTAAGTTGATTTACGTGGACGTTTTACAGCTTTATCTGGTGGACTAGATGGTGATACAGATCTTTGTTTCTTTTTGCATGTGGCACATAGGAACACCTAAATATAATCATAATTATAATCAATTTTAATAAAATAAATAAAAATACTCACTTCAGGTATATTTGTTTTTTTAATACGAGCACAAGAAAGATGTATCCATGTTAAACATTCAAGACATTCGATCATTGGTCTACCAGCAAATGGTTTACCACAAAAACATGTTACTAAATTAAATGAATCACTATCATCATCATCATCATCATCATCAACATCATCATCATCACTTTGTTTACCTTTTTGACCTGAATTTGTTGATTCTGAATTAACACTACTACCAGAACTATCTAATGGTGGACTTGAATTCGATTCGCTTCTTAATTCCTAATATTAAAACAAAACAAAAATAAATAAAATTTTTATTTTTTATTTTAATTTATAAACAAACAGTTGGCTATAATAACAGGAAAGCGTTAAATTTCAGTTGTATAAGTACGTGAAAATTTGTTTATGTAGTGGGAAAAAATTCGATTGACATTTTTATTTACAATTCAAGTTGCCAGACTTGATTGTTTATATTTTTAATTAATTGATTTAATTTATAATTAGACGAATAAATAAACTTGGAATTTTTCGTCAACATTTCAATTGTTGATTATTATTATAATGATGATTAAAATATTACTGTTCTATACTTGAATATTTTTGTTAGTATTTATATTAATATTAGAGCTCTATTTTAATACTATTTCTATTTTTATCAACAAACGAAATTTAACCAAAAAAAACCCATAAATTCGGTTCAATTTTACTATTATTTATCGTAATATTAATCGTATATTTGTTATTGTTTTCAAAAACGTCACGATAATTTGAGGTTATAATAAATGTTTAAATAATTAATAAAATTATAATAACTTACATCTTTCGACCATGCTTCGTAATTTTCATATTGTAAAACCATTGTACAAAAATCATAAAAATCAGCACTTGTTCTTGGTCGTCTATAACCATTTGCCATACCAGATATATCAGACTATAACAATTAAATTAATTTCTATTAATTTAATTTTAACAAATATTTTTAATTAATAAATTAATTATGGATTATGGATAAATAATTTGTTATAATAATTAAAAGAATAAAATTGTAATTCAATTGTTTTTTTTTTGGATCAGTTTTTCTAACCTAAAGCTTAAAGTCTACTTAATAATAATTGTTTTTATTATTATTTATTTATAATAATACTTACATTTTTTTGTTCCATTATTGTTGAAGGCACTGCAAACAAATATAAACAATATCATCTTAAAATTGAATATAAATCTAAATGATATTTAATCAAAAAAATTTTACGAAAAACTGATAAATGATATTACTTACATGACAACTCCTTATTT
>JAZBGY010001204.1:0-26573 GCA_037414755.1 Lydus trimaculatus | reverse complement strand
CGCGGCTTTGCTCTCCGCTATCATCGCTGCTTTGCTTGCCGCTTCACTATGTGTTTAGCCTAACGCAAATAGGGAAGAATTTACAATGCTCCATGTTCATCCATATACATAGATATATGTGCAGCTTACATTGTTGTATACGAACATAATTATAAACAATGCCTTGATTTTATTGTTTAAACAACGAACAGCTTTATTGAAATTTAAGATACATTACAAATTCCATTCAATTGTTAAATTTGGCTCATTCCATTCCGCATTTATATATTTATTTACAGATATACAGACGGATAAATTTGGAAATAAAGCACTAAAGAGATTTCTCAAAGGTCCATTACAATGGTATTCAATGTGTAAATGACCCATTAAACTACACAGGTTTTCATAAAGCTTAATAAATTCAATAATCGACTGTACTAGTGAATATTAAGTGATGATTACCAGTAGTCAGATTAAACAAGTGGTAATAGATATAATTTGCATCTTAACAGCTTTGCTCCTATATGAATTAAATTAAAGGCTGTGAAATGTTGCTCATTTATGGTATCTCACTTGAAATGGTAGTAGTTTGTTAAATTTTCGATTTATTACAGGTTTATGGACAAAATTACGCACATACACATGCAAGGATGCTGTCATTTGCTCTCGATTATCTGATCTGTTATGTTTACCGTAAATTTATCTTATAAATCGTGTTGTTAAACACAAACTAGATGGAGATTATAAACCAAATTGGGTATTGATCTCATTAATATTGTTATGTAGATATACCACGTACATGTAGAGTTAAATACGACACAATCAGCATAAATGTAGAACCAAATTGCATTTCAACTGACTTTGTTTCAATTGTAACTGCAAAAATATTAATTGAATTAATATTAGTGGTCCAGTAGCGCCATGATAACGTCTACATAACAAACAGAACATGTAATATAATTCGGCGTGTTTTACCTTAGATTTAGGCAATTAAGATATCTCATGGCTGTTTGTACTTGTGCAAAACGTTTTGTATGATGTATAAGCTCTTAAATTAAATTAAATTTTAATGCACAAGAATCGCTCTCCAATTTACCTAATTTGTAATGTTAACATACCAACAAAAACTAAACCATTTTGGTTTAGTTAAATGAAAACAATGGGATTAAACCCAAATTTGAGAAAAGCTAAATAAATCGACCTGTATACTCATATTGAACATACACACACACACACACACACATACACACAGACAAGGTTTTCTAGTTCAATAAAAACCTCTGTCAAATATCTTTTGTTAGATAAGAGGAATAAAAAAAGATGAGGCCGAAACAAAAAGATTGAGAAGATTAATTAAATGAAGCTGAGTTTTTTCAGTGTATCGCTATATATATAGGCGAATCTATTACGAATCCTTTAATTTTTTTTGCTAACGTTTGATAATACATCAAGAAGATTTTAAACTTTCTAAGCTGATATCGTTACTTGAATGTCCGGTATATTCAATAAAAACCGACCTCTAAACTTGTTAAACTTGCTCTAAATTTAGTTGTTGATGCTTAAAATACACACTCTGGTATTCATGTTTTACAACATCCGATATAAGTTTACAACTAGAAGTAATCAAAACAAGATTTTGATCCTTCTACAAAATAGCAAAACTTTTTTTTGGTGACATGTTTTGGTTTAGGCGACAGTTGATTTATATCCTTGTGTAGTTTCCTATAAGACATTACAAAAAAAAAAAACGAAACTATTTCAGATGCTATTTGTCGTTAAAATTCGTGTACTTTTCTGTTGTCGCAGGAAAATCTGTATCCATCTATAACCTTCCCTATTCACGCCATTGAAATTGAAAGGGTGTAAGGGAAAGTTGTTCGTCGTTTATTCATTGTGAAAGCTGTTTTCTCACCAACCAATAAATCGTGTTCTTTTTTCTTTACGTATATTTAAACTTTATCTGAATAGGAGGCTCTTATAAAAAATTACCGACCTCTGTTTTGTTATTTATTCAACTTCCGCTATACTTAGCCTACATATATTTGCATATGTTTTGAATTTGTGAAAGAAGGAGGAAAAAAAAAGTGGATGAATTCTCTTGTTAGTCCGGAAATGTTCTAACAAAGTAAACAATATTCACCCATACTGTAGGTATGTATACTTTCAACATTTTATTGTCTGTTTCATTTTTGACATCTAATTTGTTTCATGTCAGAAACATAGGGCGCATTCAAGACTCCATCAGCAGGAGAATGTTGGAAAAGCATATATGCATCAATGTTGTAGTATCATTTTTAAATCAAATTTTTTTTTTTCGTAAACAAATACTTTTTGAAATCTCTATTTCCTGAAGACAATTTGAAATAAATTTCAATGGTGAATTGTGGTCGCATAACCACCGTACGTGATGAAATTTTCAAACATTTTGTTATCTCGAATGCTTCTAGTGCGACAACTTCAATTCCAACAACAAAGCTAGATGGATGTAGAAAAAATTTGCAAATCACCAACAAACTAGGCATCAGTGAATCAATATTGTTGTAGTTTGCCAATCGTATTGTTCGAATTTACAAGGAAAACTTAAATTTGTATGTTGTTACATACATTTTTGCCAAGATTTCATGAGAGCTGAATCTCATAAATAATCGAGCACAAAAAACAACTGCTGAAACGCTCTATAGATTATAGAAATTGTCAACAAAACTCGTTGATTTTTCTATACGAGAACGTCAAACAGCTGTGCACAAAAGAAAAATCAGGAAATTCAATTTTCTCGTCCACCTATCGATATGATAAACTGGAAAATTTCTTGTTATTTGATTCTAGTGGAAATTTCAATTCAAGATGTATTTGTTAGAAGTAACTTACCTCTAGTGCTGGGTTAAATTTCTGTTTGAGTTTTGACCGCGGCTTATATTTGAACATTTCTCTACCAGCTGGAGATGCGAACAAATTAGTCAAATTGGCATTCTGAAAAATTCACGTGTTCAAATTGAAAATTATCCAAAAATTTGAATTGTTTTGGCAATTACCTCGGCTTTGTTGTTCGTTTCTAAAAAGTAGATGTCTTTATGCGTCGAATAGTTGATGATTTGGCCTTTCATTTCTGAAAAATCAATAACAAATTTTCAATTGTTTTTGTCAAGTGTTGTTGAAATTGTGAGAAACAAAAATAAAAATTGTTTTTTCAGAACTTTATTAGTGTTTACAGTGGAATCAGCGATACTTAAACGGTTTAATTTTGAATTGTAAAACCCAACTGAAAATTGACTCTAATTTTCTATTAATTTCTAACATAAATGGAGTTTTTACAGATTACTGAACAGCCCAACAAATTTGGGATGGCTACGGAAAAAGCATAGCGTTATTAAAATTAGTTAGCGTTGAACAAAAACGAGTGGATTGTTTAATAATAAATAAAGTACTTCAGCTTTAGGGTAAATTTCAAGCACACAAAACAGTTTTTTTTTTTTTGGTCTTGTTGAAAATTTAAGTAGCGTGTAATGATGGAGAAGTTCTGGAAAGTTTTTAACGCTTCTCCAAATTAGTGCCTCTTTTTTCCTTCAATTCTATCAACACATCATAATTATCATTTTAATGAATTATTAAACATTCATTATTATTGTAAATTTGTAGAGAGTCTTTATATGAAACAGGTAAAATTTCTTAAGAGTTTATTAATAATTCATTGTCCTGTAGAAACGTGCCCAAATTACAATTCAAAGTGTCGTATACTTCTTGAAAATCCTTCTGTTCTCGGTGACATCTTACCATCTACGCTCCGTTAGGTTTCTAGGTCTGGTAGAAGACCCTCACATACTAGAATTCTCCATCATTTCTCTTGTCGTTCAGGTCCTCTATCACGTGTGATTAATACCGAAAAGCTAATATACGTATACTATGTTTAGAAATGTTCTCTTTATACCGCCGCATTGCGTATTATAGAGAAAACGGTAGGAGGGAGAATAATCGTATGGTAACATTCACAACATAAATATTCTCTACATACATCGGTTTTGTCGCATTTCAATTTTAACACTAACCCGTCATTTTATTAAAGGGAATATCAGTTATTTTAGTTAGGGAATTTCGTCCAAATAATGATGATTGTAGTGAATGCCTCAGGTGCTTATGTTATACGCTAACCACGGTTGGTGTCTGGGGATTTATATACGATGACACAAAGGTTGGAAAATTACGATAAACTTGATAGAAAATCAACATTTGAGCGGAATGACGATCTAGTTTCATAACTCCTCGAGGAATATACGTTCGTTCCTTCACCATTGGGAATAAAGGGTATTCCTAGTTGACTGGACAAGACAAGACAATAAAATGTAGATAGGCCGGTGAATATTAGTTTAATTCCTACGCAGGTTTCATCAATATTTTAATGGACAATGAGAGGGTTATCAAGGAAAACTCAAGTCTACAAACAATCGTCCATTTTGTATCAACTGACTTAACTCGTAGACTTTGGAACACATCTCCCGGTTCCTCGGTTTCTTATACGTTGATGGTGGAGTACGTTTACGCTTTAACTCATAGGTTCTTCCGAATGAGGTTGACCGACAATCTTCATTATAGATGAACATGTCTGGTTGTAGAGATGCCTTATAATTTGAATCGATCTGCTATTATTAACGAAAGACCTCATTTAATGGAACAACCAACTTCTAAACATGTAAACTTATGCAGTATCTTGTTTGGTTAGTAAATTCACTTCTGAATTATCTAACTTGTAAATTCCATCAAATTTGTCTTTGACTTAGCAGACGACAAAGGAGTTTGTTTGTTCACATAAAATTATGCATATAATCCATGGATATTAATCAAATTCAAATAAATTTCCTGTAGAATATCATTTTTTTGAATATTCATCGATTTTATTTTCATGCATGATTGATTCGTATTTTTAACCAAAATACGTCCAACTTTCCATAAATGGGGGCAGCAATTCTAAAGTAATCGAATAATAACCCAAACTCATCACAAACAACATCAATGTCTATTTAGTGGAAAAAAAAAGCTTTTAAATCTGACCCTCTCACTATCCACTCTTTATCTTGTCGTCATTCTCCTTCAACGAAAATCTCTTTAGAATTATCATAGTGATGCATTTCGCTTCACTCAACTCTCCATTAAGATTTGTCAGATATATCACTGGACTCTGTAATAGGATATGGACGGATATCCGTTGACTAGTTCTAATTCAAAATGGTAATAGATGGATGTTTGTCATTTGGAAATTTACAAACAATTCAACTGAACAATATTTGAATACCAAGATTTACAATGACAAAAGCTGTATTTCCTACTTTGATGATAATGTAGCTCTTTGTAAATATTCCAGCTTTGTTGTTGTTTCAATTATGTATGGTATATTTTGAAAAGAAACGCTATATTATAATCCATTGTTTGAAGACCAACAGGCATTTTTTACCATCAATTGAATTGTATTTATATTCGTTTTTTGCATATATTTGTTCTTGGAAACTACGAAATCTGAATATAACGACAACAACGGTGTCAACATAATGAAAAATTTGCACATTAAGTATACTTTCATTTGAAATATATAGCACAATTCGGCAAATTTAATCTGTAAATCAATAGAAACAGCCGTTGTGGTTGTGGTGGAAAAAACAACGAAATGGAACTTCCCGGTGTAGTAGCATTTAAAAAACGGCATATACTTTAAAAACAGATTGTGGTAATAAATAAAGTTAATGAAATTCCCACAATAATCACATTATTGCCCTTTGAGTAAAGGAAATTCATTAAAATCAATTTCTGTCGAAAAACCATGAGCGATAATTGAATTACTTCCTACTGGAGTCGAATTCCTGTCATTTTGGCAAGGTAATTCAATAAACGCATTAATTTGAATGGATTTATTGAAAATAATAAGAATTATTGATAAAAGAGGGTTCAAGAACAAACCAATTAATATTAGAATATGTGGATATGTCTCCATTTTCGGCATAGTCATAAAAAAGATTCCAAAGCTGCTTAGAGACGATATAATAACAGAGACTCCTGATTTATTGGGAATTACACAAGTTCGTAACGTAAATTTTGCAAATTTAGAAATATGTAAATTGGCTTTCAATCTTCATTAAATTTATGCTCAAGCTGTCCCCAAAAATGTCAATTAGTCTAAATTTAATCCACGTATGCCGCAAGCAACAAGCATTAAAAATTCTACAGAAGTGCTTGTTGTTTTATACTAAAAATAAGTTTTACTAAGACAATATAATGCTTATAGTATCCGAAGACAGTAAGTGTATTGTACTTATTTGAAAAATAGAGAAGTATAGAGAATGATGGTGGAACTTTTGTCCCATTAAACTGCCACTACCACTACTGCCGTTAGAAAAACCACCCTCATCACAAACTCGTATCGATTTTCTATATGAAATCGAATCCTGATAAAGGGGATCTGTGATCTTTACTGCTTCCGTTAATTAATAGAAGCTGTGTCATGAGCACAGCAGCAAATTTAATCTAAACGGTGCATAAAAAACAGCTAATAGGCTTGATTTACTTTTAACTCGATGGTTAGTAGACTGATATTTTGATTATAATTTAACATAAAAAATCAATAGGAATTAAGGATTTGCTTTTTTCAAATATTTATGTGTGGATGGTTGTCAGTTTTTCAGTTTATCATCGGAAACATCACTTTATAAAAGTGGACAATGGAACAATAACACAATGTAGCTTTGACTGTCTTTGTTTGTAAATAGGCTTCAATGTTTTGTAAGTAAGCGATTTAAAACCGAAGCTATTTTCAAAACAGATAAAACTTCACGATTTCATTTGGCAACGTAAAGAAAAAACGTACAACTTTGCCATTCTTGGAATTAGAAAGAAGAAAAAAAAAAAGAAAACGAAACCAAATCAACATTGCCGTCCCCATTTATTATGGAGAATATTTTGGCAACTACACACATAAATTTAAATTCTCTTCTTCTGCTGTTTTTATTGCTTTCACCCAATCCACAAGAATATCGATTGTCGTCCATTTTCCACAAAACTAACTTCTTTTTATTGTCTGTCACTATTACCGTCCAAACTGTCTGACTTTTCCTCACTTCCGTGCACATTCTGCTTTTCTATTTTATAGTTTAACCAGCAGTTTGGAATTCACGAGAACATTAGGAGGTCCAGTTTTTGCAGATGATTCTACTAAATGTCATAAAAATAGGTGTCAACCAAATTTTGTGCGAAAGTTTTAAACGATCTTTGGTGTGGAAAAGATTATTAACGGTAAAAGAACAATCCAACAGTTGTATATTTGAATGATGATAAATTTTCAAGATAGTACAGCAAAATAGACAATAATTCCGCTAACTTGAGAATTCCATTGGGGCGAATGGACACACCAATTATAGAGAGAAAAGCCCTTAATTACTCTAATGAGGTCCTAATTACAGTCCTTAATCAGAACTTGTGCTATATAAATTAACACCACTAATTATTGTTAATGATCGTTATAATTATTACGTATTTTGACTGTTTATCATATGATAGAACATTATCAAAATTTTGATTACCCTACCGTTGAAGGTAGTTAGGATCGTTGATATTTTCCTTTCTATTGTTTATAAAATGAACATTAAAGCAACATACAACATTGTTCGAAAATCGTACTAAATTATTCACAATTTAAGAGAATAGAGCTCGCCTTTAATTGATATTTCCTGTTTGTGGATGCCGCTTGAATCTACTATCAGTTCATTATTTAGATGTAATCTAAAATTAGTAACTAGCATGGTTCAAGATTAACTAAGTACTTTTTGAGACTTGAAAATCTATTGTGTACTGAGTAAACATAAAGTTGCAATTACTTGTTCAAACTTTCAACCACTAACGAATCATTTATGAATGTAATAAAGCAAACGCTATATAAAATTCATTAAATTTGGATATTTTCAAAAGAATAGAAAGTTACTTGACATTTCTCAAAGTTGAGTAAAATTTTGATGAACAACAACAACAACAACGCAACTTTAATAGAAGGTGATCTGTTTATTCACTCAAAATTAACACAGTTCACCTGGTAACCGTAAACCGTCTACTGTACGTTATTAATTGCTGATTTTTTTCTTGAAGACCTTATTTTGAGAAGTTGGCGAAGCGATATAGGCTAACTGAGTGCAACTGGGAAATAATTTATTACACTGAAAAGTGAAGAAAAATCCAAGAAAACTTCCTCTTATAACTAATAACTGTTCTAGTTTTTGAGAGAAATGAAAACCAGTGGGAAAAACACAAGAATCCCCATCTTTTTGATTTAATTCCATGTTGAAAATCGTTGAAACTTTAGTATCAGGAAAAACGGAAAACTAACATCAATCATTCATATTTATATCAGCTTTAATAAAATAATATTTCAACTTTTCTTTATATTACGACAATTTAAAAATAACCAAAAAATTAAAAACAAAAAACGAACCAGATAACTCTAGTGCACGTTCAAGATAATTAAGTTTAGATGGCTTAACGATATTTCTAGAAAACTTCTCCATTAACTAGTATTTCTTTTGTGTATATCTCTCTGGCGTGTCTGATGATTGATCAATGTTGGCAGTTTCCCGTTAATAAGAGAATCAAATTAACGTCAGACGATTTTATTTGCAGGTAAGTCATTTTCAAGAAAATTGCATATCTCAGCACTTTATTAAATTTTAATCATTTTATGCTAGAATGCAAAATATTACAAATCAGTACATACTTCTAGATTGATGAGAAAAATTGCGATTTATTCATCTTCTAATACACAATCTCTAGTCCATACTCAAATATGTCTGTTTGGAAGTGTGATACATAATAAAGCTGTAAGCGTCGGTAAGACCTGAGCTTTGTTATTTTTAAACCACACTTTACTGGCACCATGAATCATCTACGGTATTTGTACTTAAAAGACTGCACTAAGTAGTTAATATTGCCAGACATCGTTAAAGTACATTCCAACATTAATGGTCGGGAAATGAATCTCTAAAAGCAAAAGTGTAGTTGTCGCATCTCGTACTCGCCTTTTAACAACCAGATCCTTACAAAAGTTCTACTTCAGCTACCTGCCAGGTAAGAAATGTTTCTTTCATTATACGCAAAAGTTGACCTTTTTGGTCATAATCAATTTATGTAGTTTCCTGCTATGAAAGACTAACCGAATTGTTCTAAATATTCTCATCTTTTTGACTTTATAAAGGAGAATGATTTGATGTTTTCTGAAGACCTATAAAGTAGCCTTTTTTGGCTCAATTGACTGCACATGCTAGTAAAATTTAATAGAGATCTACAACTCCCATCGGATTATCAGATACGCAAAAGTGGAATAACTACTGCGAAATCCCTGAAATAAAAATGATTAATACATGTCGGCTGAATTTCAGATTTATAAGAGTGAATCGATTCAACTTTACAATGGAAGTTTATGAAAAAATTAGTAGAACCATACAGTTTTAGAGATGAGAATGCGCCTTATCAATTAACAATATACGCGTGTATCTATTTTCACGTTACATTGGATTGATGTATTAAAATCGACAGCATTTGTTGATTGTTGTGTATACGTGCTTTATCAACAATATTGATAATCAGATAATTGGATTTTTTTGTTATCAATAGATTCCGATTACAACGTATGTTGTATTATTGTTCGCCAACAATAGGGGTTATTTGGGTGAATTTAGGGCTCTGTTTTCCGTATTTAATTACTCAATTATTGATCTAGACAGATTGATGCTACTGTTAGTCGTCTGACCATTAAAGAATAATTTTTTATTGGTAATTATAATCGATTAGTCATGGAATTTATTGTTTAAAATTGTTCAATAAGTCATTCTAATCGTTGACCTGGAAAATGGAGAAAAGAGAGAAGAAAAAGCACGTGAAGGACGAAAACTTTTCAACATAGTACGCACGTGGATTATAAAAAGTAATAAATCAAAAAATTTAAATGATAAAAGAATAAACAAAAGTAAGGAATATACAAAAATTGAATAAGTATTCAAGGCAGATACTGGGATGACTGCTGAAACAAACAAAAATAAATAAATCGATAAAATAAGGAGCTGCTTATCTTTTTTATTCTGGTTCACGATCAAAGTGAATTTGTTATAGCAATTGTGTGGTAACTTCCAACAACACTACTGTGAAAAATTACACGACGACAGCTTTATTTGGAGCATTTCATCCTTAAAAACAACAAACAACAGCCGTATGTGACAAATACTGATTTATCGTTATGTGCTTCAACTTTTTATTATTTGATCAAGTTCTACCATATACAAACGAGTATAAGTTTGACTTTAATTTGAATACTACAAATGTTTGTTCCCTATCGTCCAACATTGATAAATTCAAGAGCATTTTTCTTCTTTTCAGTAGTGTGATAATTTTATACGCTTTTGTACCATTTTTCTTCTACAACTGAATGCTTGATCAATTTCCGATATTTGTCTTACATTGTAATTCATTGTCATCACCTGTCAATTCTAGGTCAATTCGTTACACAAGAGGGATGAACAACTTTTCCATGAAAATGTAAAGCAAAGCTTTTATCAAAAAACTGGTAAATAATCATTACCTGAAACTTATAGAAGCTTAGTGCCATTGATTCCTTTTCATCCGCTAAATAGTCGACATAGACACAGTCTGTCCCTGTGAATTCCTGAAATTTCCTGAAATGTCATAAAATAGATAGAGCTTCACTTCAATCAGTAAGATTCTGGGTTAAGCTGCTTTGACGTAAAGTTAAATCTACTAACGTCAATGTAACAGACTTTTTTTACAGTACTATCTATTTCGTTTCAACTTTACATTACGAATTGACAACATGAAAAGAAAACGTCCGTTTTTTCATTTTAACGTTTATGTGAGTTTTTGATCAAAAATCATCAATATTGTTGTAGTTCTCATGAGAAATAACAGACACGTATAGTTTTGTATTAATATTTCCTTGAATACGAGAAGCTATAACGAAAGACATCGGACAATTTTTTTTAATAAAATAGAACTGAATCCGGAAAGTATTTGAGAGACGGTATTATAAATTCACGTACCATGTCGGTGATTATTGATGCATAGAGTTGATCTGATTTAAAGTCGAATCATGAACTTTGCTGTTCAATATTTTAAATCAGATCTACTTTACAATATTCTCTATAATTCAGAAGCGCTTTAGAAGATGTAAGCGTATCAGAGATCCTTTATAAGGTCAATATGTCTAAAATTTCTTGATCAGTGCTAGTGACCACATTACATACTTCCTCATACTGGAATTTGGGTCGTTTGAGAAATATGATCCTAAAATTTTCAAATTACTATCTGTTTGTAAACCCAGAATTATGATATTTAAGTACGGACGATCGATTTACATTGGCTTTCTAATGACTAGACCTGGTGTTTAACAAACTGTAGAAATAATCGAGGAAAAGGTGTTCGAGATCCAATTCAGTCACAGAGATGACTATCGATAATCCCAGTTTTCGCAACATCGAGAACATTTACAGGATTGTGATTTCGTCGGAATTGCAACAAAATACATCAAAGATCCATCGACGATTTTAATTTGGTTTACGCAGCAAAATCTTCGTCAATTATTTTTGTAAAACAGAAGTGAAAATTAATTATGTTTAAGATGTAGGGAGGAAATTTTGGATTCTGCTCCTAGGATTACACGATGATCTGATCCTTTGTTTATAAATTTTTAATCATCACTAGAGAGTTGTACACTCTCTATATCATGTGAAGGGTAAGCCTTAAAATGTCAAACTTCTTGCTTCATTTAATATTTCCAACCTTTTTCTACTGCATCTGTCTCCTTTATTGTTTTGGTAAATGATACTTTTTTACTAAATCTTCCGTCTCGTATATCTCTTTTTATATTGTTGGAAAACGGTACAATAATCATGTGTCACGTAAATTATACGAAAATGTTGAGAGAAATGGGCAATTTCTGGACGTTAACCAAGCATCACCAATAAACCACTAGATAAACGAACATAGTAACGATCACAGTTTTGATCGGTGCCTAAATGGCGATTTTATGCATTCATATATTTAAAAATCGATGCTTTAAATGTGTATTTCTCTAATATATAAATCCAGTTCCAGTCGTTGATTTAGTGTCTGAATCGTGTTGTTATAATAACGTAAATAATAAGCCAACATTGCTTCTAGCTGTAAGTCGTTATAATATTGTTGTAGAAGATGCAAAAAGAAAAGAACAAGTAAATACCTTCCAACAAAGCTAATCAAATTAGACTTAGTGGGTAAGTCTACCGTGAAACATTCACCCTTAAGCGATTTCCTTATACAGAGTACAAGTTGATATATTTTTACAGTTATTTCGTTCAATTCTAGCGAGAAAAGGAACTGTAGCATTTTTTCTTGTTGTTTATCTTATGACTTATCAAAACATAAAATGGAAATTTCATTTATCTTGAATAAACTCAAATAAATATTCATTCAAATTTGCTTTTTTTCTGCAAAATTTCCATTAGAATATTGATTATAAAATGTATACTGCGTATCTCAATATGGTCAGTTGAGTTTGAAACGTTTTGAAAAACTATAATTCTTCATAGACTGAATACAAAATGCCATCGAAATGGGAAAATGCTGATTCCAGGAATACAATTTTCCATCTCATTACCACATTGAAGTTCGGGTTCGTTATCCTAGGCGATCCTCTCTGTCAATAACCTTTTGAAATACATCCTACCTTCGGGTTTTACAATATTTAGAAACTTAATGTTTGTAGAAACCATTCACTATCACTAATCGCACACACCTTTGTCAATTATACTGGATCACATTAATGTCTAATTCTAATTCAAGGTTTATTCTATTGGTTGTTGGGTAGAATTGGGAATGAATGGAAGAACTGCTAAATCTTAGATTAGGGAATGTTTTCGTTTGCTATTTTTGGGGAAATTTTGAAATGTTTCCAATGTTAATAATGCAACGTCAATAGAGAGAACGGTTAGTTTTCAAATAACAGTAGAAGTATGTTTGCTTTTTAGCTAGTAAGAATTTATTCAAATCAAGTTTAATGCAAATTTGCTGTCGTAGTCGCGATAAAACAGAAATTTTAGCCCAAAAACTGAGTTTAAAAATTATTATTGATTTTATACAGAAAGTGCTCTTCCCGGATAACTCAGTTGTGATCCTTAGAGTTATGCCGTCATTATATTGTTTTAAACGAAAAATTCCCGACGCCCTTAGGTGGAAACATTCATTATTTCGTCTGTTACTAATTTATTCATTTTTAATCGAATATTGTGATGTTGAAATTCGTTTAATAATGAGTTTCTATTAACTGAAATTGCGGCATTCATTATTAATACAAAATTAATATTTCCATAAGTTATAAAGCTTCAATTTTCATTTCATCTAAAATTAATATTTTCTACTGTTTTATAATTAATTATAGTCAAAACATAAACATAAACGTTATATAGATGGTTTCGTCGAATTTATGAAAGCTCCCTTCACCCTAATATTACTGGCAATAAATGTTATAAATACACATTAAAGCCAGAAAAGCAATTTACCTCTTAGAACTAATTTGGCAATTTTGTAAGCATTAATGCGAAAATTGCCGCTTCAGAACAATTTTTTTTTCTCGTGTTTACAAATCGATATTTTATTCGAGTTTAATAGTTTTAAAATATGTTGGTTTTCAATGTTTGTTCCACTGTTTTCAAATATAGTTGTTTTCAGTGTGTTAAATAGTTTTTGGTGGTTAACTAAACAATAAACGATGCAATATTTGTTTAGTAAACTGAAATTTACCAAAATTCAACAATAACATTGTATTTACAGTACAAAAAGCTGTAGAAGTTAATCTATTTTCATAACAAAACCTCTACAATAGCAATTTGAAGATCCATTGTTATATCTAGAAACGTTTACATCTCATTCTCTTATACTTTGTCGATTTCGATTTGGTTAACCTGATTTTTGGACAATATAGATAAACGACAGCTTTATCCTCTTCGTTCATTTGTAAACAAAATAAAAGCAATAAACTATCAATCTTCTTTAAAGTGAAACAGTCATCGTAATCAAGTGTTATCTTCACTATAGGTTTTGGTGGTTTACTGTACAACAGCGGTGGTAAATGGACTTTTAGCGGCACATGTTGTTAACTAACTGTCTAACAGAACTTTACGGAACACACATTGTACAGTGCCACACACATACAATATGTACATCAATTCATGTAAATCGGTTTAATTTTAAACAACACTGAATGTAAATGGATGAAACCTATCCTAGAGTACTGAAAATTTTGTTAAATTTGCTGTAAAAATCACTTAGTTTCCGTCATTTAATTTCAACATTGAAGACATTAAGGTCTTTATCTTTAACACTAAATTAAAGTAAGACAGATAGAGGATTATAATCACATCACCTTCTAAGATCCTCATTCTATTCGTAAATGGTTCATTAAGATGAGAAAATTCTCATTAGTGTGCATTATCTTGGCTGGCTGGCTGGCTTGTGATTACTATATAAAGATAATCCGAGAATAGCTAGCAAATTTCAAAAGAACAAAAATTAACACAACATTGAAAATAGAGTTTTGCAGTTATCTTAAAGATTATGGTTGTGTTGGCAACAACTTTTACAGAAAATTATACGTTTTTATAGATTCGCACTATCGGCACGAAAGGATAAAGAAACCGAAATCCCCATAGTGAACGTTATCGAAGAAACAATTTTGTTACTAAGACGCACAGTTCTTTTCTTTTGTGTTATTTAATCTTCTTTTCCAAGTCAAGTCTGACGTTTGATAAGGCCGCACGAAATAATTCCAACACTTCTTCAAGATTATAGAAGAGAAAAATTTGCTTGTACATTCCCTCTCTTTCTTTTTTTTGTCTAGATTGAATTAAAAAATAAAATAAAATCGTGGGATATTGTCATGTGTTGTTAAAGTTACAAACTTTCAGATGAGAATACTGAAATACAACGATAATATTTCATCAAGTTTTACACAAAATACCTCGAAATTACAGTGAAGACGTTTAAGAGAACTTAAAATCGTCTCGTTAAAGCGCTTATTGTATGATTTAAGATCGTCTAGTGATCTCGAACACACTCATTTCAACACCTTCATGATACTTTGCATGATCGGTTATAGGTTCCTAAACTGATACTCGAACGAAATGGAGCGGATATGGACTTTGAAATTATTCCATACCTTCCTGTTCCGGTAGATTATGTTCGTAAATAAGTTTTATTGCTGTTGAATTATAACATCGATTTTGATAATAATTGTACAATTCCCGGTTGAATTATTATTCAATTTACCTTAAAGTTCTGTGGATTTAAAGACAAATTCAGCACTAATTTTTCTTAAGTTTAGTTTTTTTTTGTGTGTGTGTGTAATTCCGGTCAAGCTAACGTGACAATTTTCTGAAAAGCATTGAATAAAACTCTCTTCACCATTCACCTTGACTCGCCTCCCCAATTACCGGAACCTTTCCGATTGGGGACGTGTCATGCATTTTCATCGTTCTCTCGATTGACTATAAAAGAGAGAAAATAGGATGGAATGATTGAAAAAAAATAGACTAACTAGAAATGAGAACTGTTAGAGAGAAAAGAATGCCTATATATAGGTATAAGACATTTACTATTATTCCCATAAATATGGGAAATTGAATGTGAGCCAACCGATTGTAGAGGTCTATTCTATGTAATTTCCGGGTTTCAAATCGGCATCAACACACCTACATCTATCGTTTATTTCCAAATGCCAACACCGTTTTATATTACAACTACCTATGAATAAATATAAAATTGAAGGCAATATAAAGGGATACGAATTTCTTGATGTTAATAAAAATGAACCTGCCTGTTTCCCATTTCCTCTCGATTATTCAACGTTTTTTTGCCACAGTTCTACTTTTTATCATGAATTAAAGTATACAGGAAATTGAATATCACCAGAAAGTATATTCCCACAGAAGAGATAGACACAGTAATATTGAAATATTGAAAGATGGTAATGTAGCAACACTGTAAAGAACTGTGTCTGATGAAGCAGCAGAAAGCTCATATTGCTCTCACTGATTGCTTTACTGCCACACACTGTTTATTAACGGGGATTTACAAACCAAACAATTGCATCCTACTTTTAAAACAAGGTGTATAATGGTAACGACCGTTGATTAGATAAAGATAATTCTTCTTCAAGTGGACGTCGCAAAATAAACAACAAACATCGTGACAACTTTGGAACTACCACTTGAAAGCTTTCAATAAAATTGGTGGCTGATTTGTTTGAATTGTTTGTATCTGCAAGTTTTGGTCTTTTTAGTTAACATTCAAAATATTTTCTAATGACAAGTTTTTTGTCTTTTCTACCATTTAAACGTAGAATTGAAAAATTCCGGAAATTGTTATCGTTGTCATTTATAGAAATTTATCGAGTGAACAATTAAAAAACCGAATTAATTCCGTTGATTTATCGTTTCTCATTTAGATGGAATCCAGTCGACATTTCTTATTTCTATTCACTAGAAAACGACATGTTTGCCCGTTTGCTCTATGCTATCCCACCTGTAGCAAACAGAATATAACGATAGTCCTACTAGTCTCAAGTCAACTGTTTTCTATTTCGACACAAAATATTATATGAGGTAGCCTGAAGTTATAAAAGTGCTACGAAATTCAGCAAAGAATGAGCGAGTAGTAAAAAGTGGTAATCCGTTGGAAGCTCAAACAGTTAAAGTTTTAAACACGCTTTCAAAGTGAGAGGCATGATGGAAGGAGGCTATAAGACAAACTCATACAAGTTACTGCCAGGTGCACGTAACGCACGATTCATGCATCATAACTACACCTGCGTTTGTGAATATTAATACAAAACTGCCGGACACACAAACAGTTAGTAGCGCGTATAGCAGCTACAGGATTCGCTTCCGCTTCGCAGACGACCGCTTTTTCTTAGATAACAACATTGAATTTTGAATCTAGTTATAACGTAGTAGGAGTAGAAAGCGTTTGGCTCCTTATTGGTTTTCTAATGAGCATCCTTCCTGAGAGGTGCACTTTATACAACAACATCAATTCGATTTTTTCACATTTTCAAATCCATTATGGAACGTGAAATAGCCAATAACCCATCTATATTGAAAAATGATTAACTTCTAATTTCTGTTTGAGTCACTATGGCAACGATTTATTGTTTATCATCTAATAGAGAAAAACATCTTCACAAAAACAATAAAGATAAGGTGTTAGGTGTGTATACATGTGAGTGTATATAACGTAAACTATTAAAAATATAAGAAAACGATACTTATATGTATGTGTTTGTGTGTATATGTCGACACCACAACATTTTATGTTAGATAATAGTCTTGAACGTCCTTCCATATACTGACTCTCTATTCTTCTTTTTTTTTTTGTTGTCTTTTCTCTATTCGACTACCACAACTATATAACGAAAGAAAGATGATTGATGAAGCAAAAAGCTAAAATTAATATGTTGTTCACTTGTTTGACCCAAAAATGAATGTCGGTCTCGGTAAGGCTTTTCCGGTTTGATGATTTTCAGACGGACAACTCAATCAATTAACATTATGAACAACTAATTTCAGAAATTGATTAAATTTAGACAAGAAAGAAAGTGTGGAAAGAAACCATTCCGATGATATTATATTTAATTTCTATCTGTTGTTATTAATAAAGTGTATGAATTCTAATGAACGACTACTTATACCAATGGAATCTTTGAACAATGTAATTTTACTGCTATTTATAACTCGAAAAATAATCTGGAAAAGCGGTTACAAATTAAGCTTTCCTGATGACCAGTTTGGGAGAAATTTAATTAAAAGAGTGCAATTTGATACTTTCGTTACTATCTTGTAAAAAAAAAAATACAAACATATTTGTTCACTTGATTACGATCTGCCTAGATTTACTTTCACGGTTAACCTAATTGTATTTTTTCTCTTCTTATCACATAAGAATTCAATTATGAATAGGTGACCCATGGGTGTATTTACACTTTTGCGCTTTCAACTCGCCTTTCCAGTTCTTCATGCGTCAAAAACATGCCGTTGTTAAAAGACGCATCGCGCACATTGCCGGTTGTTCAACTCGATTCGAGGCATACAGTAACGCATGCAACTCGTGCGTCAAGCGTTTACAATATAACGCATGCCTTTGACGCACCCCAAGCTGTAAACATAATTAATGTTAAATTTCAAATTAAAAACTTCCAAACAATATCCATGCCCTCTGTCAGAACTGTGAAACTTTTTAGTGTAAATTCAAGGCATTTAAAGTTTTAATGGTGTTAAATGGATATGCGGGACCGCGCCCCACATTCAGGTCATTTATCAGCAATTTATGTAATTATATAGACAGCAATATTGCACATTTGAAAAGCTTTCAAATGAAGAGACACCAAGTTGACTAAAATTGGATGTAGCATCTTTTCAAATTTATCCTTAAATTTGAAGTAAAGTTACAATAATACTTCAGCTAACAGTGAGAGAACCGAACTTTTGCCCATTTTAATTACTTGACTAATTCAGGCAAATAAAATTCGAGTTTACTTAAATTTTAAGGAATACGAAGTTGGAAATAAATTTTTTACGCTTCTATAGAAATGACAGTAAAGAAAATGAACAAGACAGCTTATGATAAAGCTAAAGGGTGAATTATTTTCAGTTAACTGTGTGCTCTCACCAGGTTGAATAATGAAGTGTTGATTTTAGAAAGCTTCACACAAATCTAACGAATTGTTTCCATTTTACCAACAGTATAACATAAATATAACGAACAATAAACGTTATTAAGTCGAATATTATTTCTAATGAGCTTAATGTGATTACATATCTAGAAAGGTACTAAATTTCAATTTTGTTCATTTCGAATTGTTGAATCACAGTTATAATAAAAGCCCAAACATCTGTTCATTTCGGCTGTAATTAACAAACAGCAAGCACTAACCGAAATTGTGAAACAAACCTAATTTTTCATCAAATCGTTTGACTGTTTCCAGTATTAACAATAATAGAAGGGCACATTTCAGGATTAACAAATTTATCAACCGCTTTCGACATTTCCTTATTGTTGTTCAATGATAATAGATCAAGTTCTCCTTAACTAATTACTAAAGTTTGCCTTCAAGTCACCTGACAAGCCATATTGATATGTTTATTTACAACACCACTGATTTGCGACTAGCGTTTGTCTTCTTGCAGTTCTTTTGTTAGACCCTTTATAGTTCTTGGAATTTTAAATTTTAAGTTTGATTAAAAAAACAAACAAACAAACAAACAAACACTAAAAGGTATTGTTACAAAGTATTTGGTGATTAATCAAGATCGTTTGGCGAAAACTTGTATTGTTTTAAAGTAAGGCTTGTTTGAGACGGGCTTTCAGGCTGACATAGATTCAAAGTTTCCAGGAGAAGAAAAGATATGGCGACAACAATGCTCTCCTAAGAGTAGAGATGATATAATGTTGTTGAATCAGGTCTTGTGGAAATTTCAGAAACAATTCAACTAGAAGTTACATAATAAATGTCGAAAGTGTGTCGTTGTTGTAAATTATCTTTTATGAATAAAAAAAATTCAATGTGTCTCCAACTGTAAAGATATTCAAATTTGATCAAGACGCTGTATTGAAAAGTGTACAGAAATATTCGTTTATATATCGACAATATATGTTCAGTATTACAGTCTTTCATCTCGTTTATATATCCCATTATCTAAAATTCATATCCAACAATTCTTAAGACTGCTGTTATTTTCAGAAATCTATAAAAATTGAAAGCAGCCAAACAATAATGCGGCAATTTTAAAATTTAGCTCACAGCTTTTACTACAATTTTACTCATAAATGTGTTAGATTTCAGAAGAGCACCTAGATTTGAAACGAGAACATCCCCTTGACAAGAGGAAATAAGAAAACCCCTTAAACCGTCATACTTTTTCGAATACATGAGATTGACGGTAAAGAACCGGGTTTTCTCAGTTCTCAGATGAGACAAATGTTCAGTTTTAGATAAAAACTTCTTCTTTCATTTATGGACAAAATGCCGACAATTTTTGTTCCTAAGTCCACTGTAAATAAAAATTCGAAAATTTGCTTGAATATTAATTATGCATCAATGGAATATTTTAGCGTATTGACTTCTTGTTTTGTTTCATTTCATTTCGCCTCTTTTTACTGTTGCATTAAGCTGCAAAATAGAGGAAACTTCACAATCTGCACATAAATTCTCTTGAACAGCACTATTTAATGAAATGGCTTATAAAGGAAAAAAGAATTACAAGGGAGTAAAGCACTTTGCATATTAATTGGGTAATAATAATAATAATAATAATAGTAAGCGAGAATGACTTGGTACGAATTTTAGGAGAAACAAGTTATCCACATTTTCAGCACAAAAACTTTCATGTATAGTCGCATCGGTGACTTAAGAGACTGACTTTAGTAATAAAATTAGGACACAATAGATACGGTAGTTCAAAAATAAATAATTTTCCTTGAAATAGAACATTGATATATTTTAATTTTATAATTTTATGATCATGTATTTTTAATCTTGACGGGAGTTTGTGTACAGGTAAAAAAGATTATGAATTCGGGTGTCCCCCTAGAAGACAATTTTTACCTCGACCGGAATTCGAGTCTAGGATTAACGGACCCAAGTTCTCGCACAGGTAAAAGACTTTATGTGGACCGGAATTCGTGTGCACCGCATTTGGACACTCTACACATTAATCATAAGTCAATGGTGCAGACATAGATGCTACGCACTGTAAAATAATGATCTTGTGCTCGTACGTATGTCGAGATGTATTTGAGACGGTTGAAGTTAGCGACTTTAGGGTTTTTATTTTTTACTGAAATTCGGCCATTCGATGGAAATCGGTTATGCTCTCCGCAAAATTCTATTAACTTTATGATATAAAATTGTTTAATATTCTGCCTACCTTGCCACCGTTGACGAGCCGCCACTGCTATATATACACTGGCACACACACATACACACACACACACACATTATAAACTTGATAGGTATTTAATTAACCTCCAAATCGGAGGGATGTATTTCTCAGTTTTAGACTGTACTTATAATCAACTTTATTATACAGTAAATTTCCGGAAATTCATGTAAAAAGTTCATAATTGTTTGTTATACAGACAGATAATAGAAACCGTTGAATCTGATTGTGAGAACAGAGCGCCACTGACCACACACCACCGTTCATGAATCAAATTGCGATCTTGTTGTCTTTATTGTTTCGTTTATAAAGGGCTGTACTTACTGTTTTCTTATAATTTCTAAAGTAAATTAAATATTTGATAATTAGTTATTAAGTGAACGATTTTATTATTAAATTGTTTTTTTTTTGGTGGTAAACAGTAAAACACTTTCCCGCCCGAATATGTCCTGATGACGTCATTTTTTTGCGACACCTGTAATTGATCAGTAGTGACGTTGTTTACTTTCGGACATGTAAATTGTCTCAATTTCGTGCTAATTTTCTATTGTTTTATTATTAAATTTAGAAACAAATATTTACGATTAGCAAAATGTTAATGTTGGTTAGTCTAGTGTCTAGTGAAAAAGTGATGTTTATAAAATTATGTGTAGGTACTCGTATAAAAATAATTAACAAATTTGGTGGTTATGGTAGTGAATATTTAAATGCATATACCATTTGGTCCATTTGGGTAAGTACCTAGTAGTAGATATTATGTTTGTTTATTTATTATCAATTAAATATTAGATAGATAGGTACCCGTACCATTGGTTATTTTGTTAGTGATTGCATGAATGAATAGAAAAATAAATAATCCTTTTTTTTTCATAAGATTTAATACAATCAATTGCATTATTTGTTTTAAATACATTAGTGAAAATTGCATAATGTTTCTATACCTAGCGAATACTGCATTAACAATAAGTCGGGCATGCCTACCCTGGATTCCCTGACAATGAGTGCAACTATGTGTAGACATACGTCTTAAAGATTTTTCGATTCTACGCACTGTAAAATAATGCTCTCGCGCTCGTACGTATGTCGAGATGTATTTGAATTATTTATTATTAGATAATAATTTCAAATTTTTCCTCACCTAGTGGGTGACTTTTAGACCTGATCTGCCGATATCTGTCAGATAATTTGAAAAAAGTCAGTATTCTAGGGTCGCCTTTATTACAGTTATTTCAGCGCTTTCAAACATCGTTGCGAGGCAGAAGGGGGTACAGAGTAGGATGGATAACACACTTGCGAGCGCGATGATGAAATGAGATGGGGATATTTATAGGCTCCATCTCACAAATGTTTATGTCGAGTAAAAATAGTATAATTGTAGTATACTTTTTTCATTTGCATGATTTTTTTTTTAAGCGATTGTGAGATAAATTTGACAGAATAGAATTCATCTTTCCAAAATTGAAGCTTCACCCTTAACAACCGATTTGCAAACTGAATTGACTAATATGTGTAGAGTGTCCAAACGTATTCTTCATTTTGTTGTTTTTTACGTAAATATATTCTAATTATTAATATCATCGATCGTTTTTCGATAAAGCTTTGGAATTTCCATTATTACACTTGTTTTTACCTGCTTTAACAAAAATTTGCACAGATGGTCAGAGTGGTGGCCCCCTTCTTTTGATTTACTATTTTATTGGTGCTCACTACTGGTCTAACTTTCATTGTGAAGATGGTCGGTTCAATTTTACAACTTAAGTTGTAAAAACGCTAAAATCTTGGTACAAGTGTACATCTTGTTAATTACACAGTCGATACTTTTTGGCAACGCACCAAATTTAAAGCGAATTCTTCTCTTTTATTCACTGCAATAATTGAAGACGTTCTATTTTTCTATAATTAGCTGAATTAATTTTGCATTATAATCCGGAAGTTCCGGTAAACCTTTTAGTTATAGCACCGTTATTAAATCATTGAAAAATGTAGCAAGTCCCTAATTGTACATTTCTCTGTACGTGTCTGATAAGAAACTTATAAATATCCAGAATGATTTACAATTATTCTGTAAAACCCACCACATTCCGGCACTGTATCAAAAGATCAGTTGATGTTATGTGGAGAATGTTCATATGTAGATATATTTGAAGGGATAGCTAATACATTCATATGATCTACAACTTTATAATCGTACATTAGGGAGATGTGTAGCTTTTCAGATGAAATGAATTAAGTACGTTGAATTTGCATTTTAAAATCAACTAATATAGTAGTGCTAATGCAAACCATCTATAGAAGTCTACTAACGTATACTTAAAATGAAATTTACAGGGCGACACGTAAAAAATACCAAACTGCCAGAAGGACAATCTAAATTCGTTGGGCATATTTGAATGAGTACGTGTGGTGTATTTAAAATGACTGAGTTTGTTATCTAGGCCATCCATTGCCACCCTTGTCATTGGATTTCTTTGATATGCCGCGACCAAACAGTCAGTTCTAAGGGATTAAGAAATTTTTGTGTTATCAAGTTGTAAAGTAGCAAGAATATTTGTATGTTATAGATCTAATCTTATAATTTTACTGTCTACTTTGAGTTGAGCAATTTGACGTTAAGATAGTCTCTCTTTATTCAATAGAAACAGACTTTCTGTGTTTAAAATTCCTTTCAACAATCTATAATAACTTATTGTAGCCGTCTTTACTGTTTTAAGGCAATGTAAACGATGATACAACCACGATTTTGTTGCCATTCACAGAATACAGTAGCGCAGATGTTGAGGTAATAATTTATAGAAAATTTGCATAGAAATTTGGACAGGGCTAAATTTCGGTGTGATTATGAAATGCTGAATTGTGACAACTGCATAGGTTTTACCTAGAATGTCAATAACTGAGAATAATTAACACGATATTGTTGAAATCCATATTCCAATATATGTATAAACCACACTGTGTTTCATTAGTGGAACGTATTACTGTTGTTTTTTTCCCCGGTTGAAAGGACGCATTGAAGACACCACTAAAGGGGGAATTTAATGTCTTGTAGCTAACAAATGTAGACTATGGCGCCAACTTCACGACAGGACTAAAGGACGACCAACAAACAACAGCTATAATATACGAAGTAAATACATTAGGAGTGTACAGTTGGGAAATATAGCCTGAGCGGGTTTTCCACACGTACACACACATACACACACAATGTTGAAAACAGAAAGATAGTGGCGTGAAGAGGAATGTGAAAAAGGACCAAGCTTTATTTCCTTTTCATCTCTATATCACGAAAACAAAATGTATTTTGGTGGATGCTATTACATTAGAAGCTGATTATAAGGGCTGCTATGTTTATTACTCGTTTTCATTTATTTTGTAATATACGTGGGTTATTATGCAGCTCTTAATCTTCCATGTGGAAAGTTTGTCTTGATTAAGTTAACATTAAATCAGTAAAAATATCAAATTAATAAGCGGTAAACTAACATTTGTTGCACACATCAGAAATGTATAAAACAACAATCCAATCCGGGTTGATTCGGTATATAAAGAAGCGAATGTTTTGTTGCTTTTGTAAGGGAGTACGCAATTTCAATTATGAATGATAAAGGCTAATTAAGATCCGGTAAATGCCAGAGAAGCACTCCTTTGTTGATAACTGGTGAATCAAACGGGAAATAACTAACCCTCTAAATTGTTTATTAAAACATAAGATTATATCAGATTTGTAACAAATCGAGTAAGTTATAAATTTTAATTTGGATTTTCAACTATCATCAATTTAAAAGAAATTTATTCTTTAATATGGTCTTTATCGGATGATACCATAAACTAATTTAATAATCCCAATAAAACTGTAATAAAAGACATATAGATAAAGGGTGGAAAGCAAAAGGAAATGCTTGCCCGTCAAATTCTACCCCAATTGCTTTGTGATGGTTAAATTTGGTGGAAATACGTGTTTCAACGTTTAATCCAAGATTAAGAAGTATTTCTAGTTTTCCCTTTCTAAATTTAACCGTGATTCCGGATTAGCTATGAAAACACCACTTTCGTGTAGCTTAGTACGTTTTGAGATAAGATAAATATCAAAGGAATGATGGTAATATTTCAATTACAAAGGAATAAATTTTGGTTCAAGTTTCAAAGCAAATCATCTTCAAGTAGGTTTAGTACCGAATTTTTGTGCCATCAATATACAACAATAGATAACAACATCAGTAGCCGTTCTATTGGAAACCAAGTGAATTTTATTTGAAACTTCTATACTGTTCAATTCTTATATTGTTACAGAATATTTCCACGATAAGTTTGGATAAAAGAAGGCAATTTCAAGCATTTAACCGTTCAATAATGAAGCTCCCTCAAAGTTTTATATTTCTATTCTACTATTAGAGGTTTGATAATGATAGATATTGACTATACATATAAGAAGTTGTATACTGCAATTTGTGTGAAAACTAGTTTAGTCATCTTATTGAACATCCTTTACTTGTTAACTCTCAACAACAAACACCAATTTTATGGCGTAACTATTGTAGAGTTCAACAATCATACACGAGAAGCACATATTCAACCAGATACGGTGACAATAGGTTTGTAATTTCCAACAGACTTCAAATCGTAGAAACTCAGTCAACCGTAAAATCTAGACTAACATTAATTATAATCAGAACATAAGAGTTCTTACAGTCGGCAAAAAAATGTCGTGTCGGTCTAGAGAGTCTAAAGCCGAGTCTGCACATGGACATATTTAGCCGCCAAGCGTTGCCAACAACACTTGCGAAACTGTTTGCGGGCACTGTCAATAGGCCGCCACAAATTTGCGTTGTCTCGTGTCTATTTTATTTCCTGTAGTTGACACGATTAATCAGCTGATTGGATTTATTTTACTGTTCAGCGTTTACTCTATTATAAGTTTTTTACAATCATCCGCTAACAGCAACAAACTAACTAACCATAAAACACGTCTACATGGGGCACACATTGCTGGCAACATTCCTTTCACATGGAACAAGTTGCAGGCGTTGGCTGTGTTGGTCGGGCAACTGCTGACATGTTTTCCGGCTAAATATATCTGTGTGTAGGCTCGCCTTAATATAAACGGAGACACATTTTACAGACAGCATTAATATAGCTATTTAGGCAAGTGGCTTTTAGTGCTCCGTTTATGTCCAAGCAACAACTGCAACTTTTGCCATGCTACAGTGGTGAAATACATCTATTCAAAACCAGGAGAAACGGCGTTCGAGTCGAGAGCGTGGTCTGTGAAGTCCGAAAAGGGCTTGGAGTGTAACTATCGTCTCATTTCAGTCACTTCTCTATACCTGACACCAAAACTGTTGTACTTCGAAATATACGACTGCCTCTCTTCAGCCGTCTATTTGATGAATATTGATTTTTGGTTTCTGTATGTCCCTATTTCGAAAAATTATAAATTGCGATTTGTCCTCAAATTGGTCAAGTCAACTTTGACTCACTATAACCCATCCAAATAAATCACTAACGTATTTACAAAATCGATTTTAAAACAGAATAAAGCTTTTTAAACTGTAAAATCCGACATGTATCAGTAATTAATTAGATTCAACATTCGACTGT
>JAZBGY010001203.1:0-26108 GCA_037414755.1 Lydus trimaculatus | reverse complement strand
GAAAATGGTGCAATTAGCTGATCTATTTTCAGTACCTGAAATGTGTTTATTATGTAATGTTGCTGATTATTTCGAACGTAATCATATTGATTACCATCCGGAAATCTTATTTAGAGATGTTAAAGTAACTGTTTAAATTTTAAATATTCTATTAAATATAATAATAAAACAAATTCTAGACATCTATCAAGAATTCTCATCCAGTTATGCATAAAATCGTCTCAGAGAACGTATCAGACTATATAGAAAATAATAAAAAACTACGACCATTTTTCGATAGATTAGTGGTTGCCAATAAGAAATTGTTCCTAGTTACAAATAGTCCATATAAATTCGTGTAAACTTTCTATACAACAAATATATACCGGTAGAATCTTCAAGATAGGTACATAGGGGATAAACCAGCATTAGTCACGTCTTTCACATAAGTTGAACTTCAACTTATTTGCAAGCCATAAGATTGGTTAATGCTTGTTTATCCCTAAGTACCTATTTCGAAGATTTTTACGGTATATATTTCAATTTACAATTTGTAGTAATAAAGGTATGGAAATGTTGGTTGGTCCAGATTGGAAGGATTATTTTGATGTTTTAATTGTACAAGCAAGAAAACCAAAATTTTTCACAGATGTATCACGACCAATACGTGTATTTGATGAACGTAGTGGTACACACATTTGGGATAAAGTAACAAAATTAGAAAAAGGCGTTATCTACTATGAAGTAATTCATCCAAATTTATAATTCGTTTATTTAATGAAAATCATTTAAATTTTTTAGGGTACTGTTAAACAATTACAAGATTTAACTGGTTGGCGTGGTCATCAAGTACTTTATTTCGGCGATCATCCTTATAGTGATTTAGCTGATGTTACATTAGAACATGGTTGGCGAACTGGTGCAATTATCAACGAATTAACTGTAATTAAAACAAATAAACGATATTTAATTATTGATAAAATTTAATTTTAGCATGAAATTGCAACATTAAATAATCCTGAATTTAAGAAAAATGCAAATTGGTTACAAATGTTAACACAATTAATTGAGGATCATCAAGATTGTGAAGGATCTGAAGAACAAAAAATTTTAGCTAAATGGATGGCTGAACGGGATAGTTTAAGAAATAAAATTAAATGTGTATTTAATCCACAATTCGGTAGTGTTTTCCGTACCTATCATAATCCAACATATTTCTCTAGACGTTTATTTAGATTCGCTGATATATACACATCAAATATTACAAATTTATTAAATTATTCTGTTAATCATACATTTTATCCAAGACGTGGTGTAATGCCACATGAATATATCTCATATTTTGTTTAAAAAAAAAACAATAATAATAATAATAAATACTCATATTTGTGTCTCTGAATTACCTAATAATTTCTGTTTTATATGTGTGCTTTTATTTGAGTATTATTTTCGAGATCGATCACTTAAAAATAGCCCGAAAAGTGCCTATTATGTTGAGGCTGTGTATTGACAATTTCTGTATTATTTTCTTTGTTGTATGACAAACAAAATGTACAATAAATAAATGTGATACAATTTTTTGTTTTTATTTTTATTTTATACAGCATACAGCAGCAAAATAGGTACATAGGGTATCTAGCCAAGAATGTTGACTCATCTCTAGTATCGATATTTGTCTGATACAGTTGTCTAGAAATTTACCACAGTATTTTAAGAAAAACATAATGCTGTTGATGCTCCTGACAAAGGTAGCAAATAACTATCATCTGTTACATATCACTGATCACGCGATATTCTTCCATTTCTGGCTCTTTATATCCTTCTAACCAGGCACTTAAACCTTTATGAATTAAGGTTATGGTTCGGGTTCAAGTAAACCCAATTTCCTGTTTTTGGGTTAGGGTTTCTTTAAAGGTTCCTCCAGAATAAAAATAAAAGTTAGGGTTTTTTAGATTAACCCTTAATTAAGGGTAGATAAAGATAAAACAAACTAAATCAGAGACTTTATTCTCTACAACTAAAAAAATAAACATAAGTCGTGTACAGAAATTTTTGTTAAATATATACGTCCTGTTAAACTGAGCAACGTTTTTCATACTCTGTGATGTTTCCAGAACCGGACCTATAAGGTTCGTCGCAAGATGCAACTTAGCGCCTCTATGCTTCGAGTTTGTTTCTTTCAAAAAAAAAATGGCTATAGCCTTATCCCCAAATAATACGCAGAAAATGTTACGTCATTTTAGAAATTATTGGGAAAAACTGATTTTGAACATCATCCCCCATTTTCTGTCTCAAACTTAAGTATGGCCACGAATGGAAAAACACGTGCCCCTTATCTACATACTGGGAAACATCAAAACCGGGAATTTCTACCTAGTAATCGTAGCGGCATATATGTTTTATGGAATGATTTACATCCAGATTGGACAAAAATAATCATTCTGAACGAAAATTATTTTTAACTTCCGTGACCGAAGCATTAGTAGCTCCACTTATTCGTCAAAGAAGAGACCAAAGAGGGATGCATTGATCTACTATAAAAACTATAGAAAACTTCTTGCCATCGACTTAACTGAAAACAATGTAATGCAACCACCAAAAAAGAAAAGGTGCTTTATTTGCCCTTCAAAAAGATCACCAAATCAAAAACAAACTTGTGACACTTGTGGTAGAAATGTATGTAATGAACATTCAACTACGAAACGCTTTTGTATTAACTGTTAACAGAATTAAGATAGTTAATTAAGTGTTATTAGTAATAAATAACAAATAAAAATTTTGTGGTAATATTTAAAATAAATCGCCTATGCGATAAAAACTGAGTTTTCATAAATCAAGTTCCATAATTTAAATGTGTGTCCATCAGACACACCATGACAGTTTGTGTAAGAAATTTTGCTTGACAGGAGAAGGGTTAAAGATATCTATATGATTATGTAATCGGTAGAAGCGTGTGTGTGTGTTGGGTTGTGTGCCACATGAGTTTTAAATATGCCGCGTCGTAATTGGGACATTTGTTTATTTGTTACTACGTATGTTGGTATTCAAATAAACAATGGCGTTGGTGATTTGTGATGGTGGCCTTTTTTGTATTTTGAATTAACTTACAAATCAGATATTCATTAAAATTGATAATAAAAATGATTCCTAAATATGATAATAATAATATTTAGTGTTGGTATCATAATGACGTATAACATATCAATAAAAAATTATTGTTTTTTTACAAATTGATTGAATAATGTTGAAAAATGGCTTCTAATTCATACAGGTATTTTAATCAATATTAAATATAAGACACACCCCATTAATATTAATAATAAAAATTAATATAAATTACAGGGTTGAATGGGTTGAAATAATTGAACCTAAAACTGGGGAACATATGTATGCTAATTTGGCGACAGGTGAATGTGTTTGGGATCCACCAGAAGGTGTACCTGTCAAACGTACCGATTCAAATCAATGGTGGGAATTATTTGATCAAAATACAGCTAGATTTTATTATTATAATGCAACATCACAACGTACTGTATGGCATAAACCGACAAATTGCGATATAATACCATTAGCTAAATTACAAACATTAAAACATAATACAGATTGTAGTCCAATATCAACAAATAATCAATCAACACAAACTGGTGAAACAACTGGACGTAATCAAATATTAAGTTTATCAGCTAGTACACCACAATTACGACGTAAATCAAGTGATTTATGTCGTAGTAGTAGTTTTAGTCAACGAGGTGGTAGTGGTGGTGGTGGTGGTGGTGGTATTGAAGCACCATTATACTCAAATTGGCATGATACACATTTATTACCATTAGAACATTTCCTTTTAAATAACAGTAGAGATTCGGATAGTGATCATTCGGATAGTGGTAGTGAATCATTAACAGGTCATGAACCAGATAATGAAGATTCTGATCAATCTGAAGGTAGTTATTTACCACATCGTTTAACACATCGTCCTGTTGAATATTTAAATTTACCACCAACAACAACAACAACAGAAACACGTGAAACAGTTGTTAAAGAACGTCCACCTATACCACAATTAAAACCATTAGCTGAACCACCATTACAACCAGAACGTGAAGCTGATATGGAGAAATTTGCTGCTGATAATTTAAATTTAGGTGGACGTGGTTTATTTAGACGTAAAGCTAGTGTACGTGATTTATTAAGTTGGTCATCTAGAAGTTTACAAAGACCATTATTAGCATCTAGTAAACCAGTTGCTAGACAAGCATTAGATATGTTTAGACAAGTACAAATTTATATGGGTGATAGAAAAGCTAGACCTGGTGTATCACTTAATTCATTATTAATGGAAATATTGGGTACAGCACATGCTCAATCATTATTAAGAGATGAATTATTTGTACAATTATGTAGACAAACAACTGAAAATCCTAGACGTGAATCACTACTTAGAGGATGGGAATTATTAACAATTGCATTAGCTTTTGTACCACCTAGTCCTGTTTTTCAACCAGCTCTCTTAGGTTACCTGAATCGTCATAGGGATCCAACATTTTCACGAGTATTTCCTGATGTTAATCGATGGCCCATACATGTACAAGTAAGTGTGTAAATAAATTTGCATACATACAATTTATTGATTTTTTTTGTAATTTTAGGTAAATCATTATGCCACAGTAGCTTGCCAGAGATTAGAAAGAATAGGTGCTGGTGGTAAACGTTCAGCACGTCGTCCACAAATTGACGATATCGAATCAGCACGTAAACAAATCTTTCAAGCTAGTCTATTTGGTAATACATTAAGAGAAGTGATGCAATTGCAAGCAAGCCGTTGGCCAAATCGTCGTTTACCATGGCCACAAGTTGAATTATCCCAACAAGTATTAAAATTACAAGGTTTAAGTACAGAAGGTATATTTCGTGTATCGGCTGATGTTGATGAAGTGAATCGTTTAAAAGCACAAATGGATCGTTGGGAAATAAATGAAGCTAGTGATGCACATGTACCGGCGAATTTATTAAAATTATGGTTAAGAGAATTATATGAACCATTAATACCGGATTCATTATATTCGGAATGTGTTGCTGAACCAATGACACCGCGTCGAGCATGTGATTTAGTATTACGTTTACCAACATTACATCGACTTGTTTTATGTTATTTAATTAGATTTTTACAAACATTTAATAAACCAGATGTCATACAACATACAAAAATGGATGCTTCCAATTTAGCTATGGTATTTGCGCCTAATTGTTTACGTTGCATGGCTAGTGATCCACGTACAATGTTTGATAATGCTCGTAAAGAAATGGCCTTTATGAGATGTCTTATACAAGAACTTGATACTGAATGTGTTCGGGACATGATCTGACCTCAAATCTCATTTTGTAAATATTATATATAAATATTACAATATTTATACGAAAAAAATTAAAAAAAAATTACCAATTATATTGTAACATTTTATATTACAATCGTAGATATTATTTGTGAATTCATTTCTGTTATTACATTACAAATTGTGATTTAAATTATAGAATAAATCATGTTTTCTTATAAAAATTTTCATTTCCGAATAAATAGGCATGAGCGGGGCAAAGTGAGCCCCTTAAGGAAAATAATCATAATAGCAATAATTTTTTTTACGCGTTTTACTTCTTTCTAGACCCTTGTTACTTATTTAATATTAATATATTGCGTTCATTAAAATTATAAAATCAAAAATGTGGGGCAAAGTGGGCCCCCCCAAAAAAATATTTTATAACTGATATTTTTTCATTCTATATTATTATTTTAACAATTAATGATTAAATAATCGAAAAAACTTAATTTGATTATCTTTAACATTCTCAATAAATTATATTTATAGTGAAACCTCTCTATTGCGGACACTCATGGGAGAAAAAAATAATTATACGCAATAGGAGGTGTCCTTATAAGAGAGTTTTAGGTTCTTGGAGACTTCAGCTACCTACTTTTTACACTTTGCCCCTATATTTAGTGAAGCATTGAAAATTTTAAGGGGCCCACTTTGCCCCCCTCACCCCTAAATAGGAAAGCCCCCATCAACCAATTTCGGTGACTATTTCAAGCACGAACTTGTGTCTATAGTGGACTCATATGAAATTGGCCCGGTTAGTTTTCTAGCTCTAAAATTGATAACAATAGAGTCTGTCACGAAAAATTGTTTTTGACACCGAATTTTACAAATATCCTGAAAATTGTATGGTTTGTTAAGTGACTTAAGGGGATCCTATCCGTTTCTAGAGATAGCGCAAAATCAATGTAAAAGTTGATGACAAATTACTCATTAACGGCGTAAAATTTTTGATTGCGGTTTTCACTATTTGAAAGATCATGTTGTTTTGTAGCGGTGTTGAGTTCCAGAATTTTCAATTATTTTTTCTTTAATTGACTTTTCGAATTTAATAGAATCAAAAATTATTTTTTCAAATTTTTAAAACTGATCACCGCTAGAGATTGATATCAAGATTTCATCAAAAATAAAATTTTGTGATTACTATGAATAATTAACCTTTAATCCGACGTAAACTTTTTGAATTGTAACATTCACCAATATATAAGCTGTCTTTCATATATCGCTCGTTCTTTAGCAGCATCTAGTTGGGTTTTCTAAGCACATATTTGCAAAATTTGTTGTCATAAACAATTCCTCTTGACAAACGGCAAATTGCGTTATTGTTATCAAATTTGTAATTTAAAAGCCAACCCGGCTAATTTCAGATGAATCCACTATAATGCCATTAATGAAGCGTATAGTGGCGGGCTCAGGATGTAATTTTGCGGGAGGGCCGCGTTAAAGGTATGAAAATAGTTTTAATGTAAATTCATTAGGTGATGATATTGCATACATATTTCAACTGGTTTGTCTGGCCTTAGGGAATGAGCAAGGTCCTTAGACCCTCTGGATCCTCCACCACTGGAATAAACTATACAGGTCGGGCAAAAGTCCCGGAACGGTCAAATAACTCAGAATTTGGTAAAGCTAAAGATCTGATTTTTTGGATATTGTAGTTTTAAGTTATGATCTATTAATCTAGACTATTTTGGCGAACTTGCCGCTTCCGGATTGACCGGAAGTAACTGTCAACTTGCTTATTTTAAATGGAATGGTATATTTTTTTGTGCGTTTTTGAATTCTACATATTAATCTTGATTATACTGTATTAGGATTCCCTATACCTAAATATAACTATTTGTGAGATATAGATCATAACCGAAGTTTACTATCTGCAAAAATTCAGATCTTTAACTTTACGAAATTCGGAGATATTTGACCGTTCCGGGACCTTTTTGCCCAACCCTGTATAAGTGCTTTAATTATCAGTTTTAGTGCCCAAATTCATTATACTGAATGATGAATAATGCAAAAAATTAATAATATTTCAATATTTATTAATAATAAAAACTTTAACAAAAGAAAAATTTTGATAAACAACAACAAATGTATAAAAATATTCTGATATGACTTTGAAAAAATCTCACTCGAATTACCTATTTTTCAATTTTTTCTGACAATCACTCTTACAATACAATAAATATGGTGCATATTTTAATGCTAACGGTTTATAAACCCATTCGACAAATATATGTTATGTTTTTCCAACAAATCCACTGGTCGGTGGTGGTCCTAATTGAATATTTTGCTGTATTGGCACTGTTGGATCTACACCAATTTGTGTTGTTTCTATATTATGATTTTTTGATAATTTCGATGTTGTTGGTCGTTCAATTGTCATAGTTCGTTGTGGTATTTTATCATCAGTAGATATATTCATATTACTATAAATTTCTTTTAATATCATTAACATTGTATCTTCAGATTCCCAATAACAAACATGACTGCTTAATGCAAATATATACTCATTGAAAAATTCAAATGGTGCTTCTTGTAACACATAATCAATACGACGATTTTTATTCAAAATACCATAAGATACATCAGTACGTTGTTGTTCTTGTTCATCACGTTCCATCATTGTTTCATCATAATCATTTTTAGCATCTTTTTCAGCAGATTGTTCTTGACGATGAAACATTGCTAATTGATAAAACGAATTAAATGAATCAACTACACGTTGTTTAAGATCTGCTCCAACTCTTGCCATTGTTTCTTTTAATTCTAGATTTGAGAATTTTAATTGTTTTTTTTTTTTTGAATAAAATTATTATTTTTTAATATTATTACCCAAATGCATCCGTTTTCGTCCTTTATGATGTGGTATTAAAACCGGTTTTAAATTGCCTAATTCTGGAGTTATTAATGATTCAATACGATATGCTACAGGATCATATGGATGGAATATATTGAAGAATGCTGGACATGTTGGTAAAGCAAATTGTTGACCTAAAGTATCTAAACCACGTACAGTTACAAACATTCCTACAATTTTTATTATTTAATTTATTATTGATTATTTCAATTTTTAATTCAAAATCTACCTATTGGTGAACCTAAAGCAAAAAATGCGGACGGTTGAAAAATTAAATGAGGATAATGAAGTTGTGGTTGACCAGTACCTATAGTACTCATCATATAACTAATTCTACGACTCATTCGACGTTGAAGTGGTGGTGGTTTTTCATTTAATGGTGATATTGTATCATTATCTAAAATTTAGATGAAATATTAATATTTTTGTCAAAATGTCGACCAATCGGTATATCCCAAATTTATTACAACTATGTGCAAAGATTTTCGATATTTAATAGAAATTCCTAAATTTCAGTTTATTAGGAAATGTAATCGCACCCTTATATTTCCTAGTCAGCGGCGTAGCTTCGGGGCCTAGCCCAGCCCCCCTCTCTGGATGTTTCACGAGAAATAAATAGTTCAAACCTTTGTGAAACACATAGCTGGAGTTCTTCAGACCGCTTATTTACTGTTTATCTCTGCAAAACCCCTAAGAATCTATACTGACGCTATGTTTCTTCTATGTTCGTTTTAGAAATGCTTAGTCTGTATAAGTGACTAGATTTGGTAACTTTGAATTCGTGCCCACCCAGTTTTTAAAGTCACGCTACGCCACTGCCTACAGTTTTATACTTTGAATTCTTCATATTTTAACAAAAATAAAAGAAATACGATCTGAATATACCGATTTGTGAACAATTTGTATTTGTAATAAAACAAACCTTCATCAGTTTCTTTTTCAAATTCAGGATGTTGATGACAAAGTAAATCAAATAATATTAATGAACCTAAACTATGACCACCCAAAGATACACCACCATTAAATGTTGGATTTCTTTGTTTAAATAAACTATAAACTCGATTTAATTGATTACCAACAGCTGATATAATTGTTTGACAATATACAGGACTTGTATAAAATAATATATCGAGTAATGTATCATTTGTAAAATCACGTAAACGTGGAATACTTTCTAATGTTATACTTTTTAATTTTTTATCAATTCCAGTATCATCTGAATGTAATTCTTGATGCCAACTAATTGGTAATACTTCAACACGATGTACAATACCTTTATCACAAGATGAACGATAATGGGATTGTACTAATTGTAATGAAATACTTCGAAATTCATCAACTAAAAATCAAATTAAATTCGTATAATGTTTAATGTTTACAAAACAAACAAAAATAACTCACCAACTTCTTCAACAGAACGAAATTTCAAATCACAAACAGATCCAATACCATGAACCAAAAATAAAAGATGGTCAACTTCAGCTGGTTCACCTTCATCAAAATCGAACTCATCCATACCACGTTTTACAATACGCGGTCGTGTTTGATTCTAAAAGTTACAAAAAACGAAAAAAAAAAATGTAAGTGTACTTATGTATGCACAGTAAATGTTGACATTTATGCTAAAAATTCATACAAGGACCTAGAACGATGAAAGTAGTATTTATTTTTTAATTTAGTCTAAAAAAATAGGCTTTATTTGATGTAAAACTAGTGGACTTATATACCGTGAGATTTTCAATAGTAGGCTCATAGGGAAACACAAGCAATAACAATTAAGTTGAAGTGAGATCGAGAGAAACACCCTCTGACTACGTGTTTTCCCTCCATCTCACTTCAACTTATTCCAAATTCGTGGTTGATGCTAGTTTTTTTCCTATGAGCCTACTCTTGAAAATCTTACGGTATATTAGAGTGAGATCGCATTAGATATTGACATTAATACAAAGAGACAGACTTCATATTATAGAGATTAACTGAGAAGTGAAGTTAGGCAATATAGGGTGTATATATATACACAGTTGGCTAACTTCATACTATCGTTTTTCTATGGATTGCGCGCGCAACTTCACTCACAAACGAAAAATTTCACTCTCAACACGCCAAAAGAAGTATAACTTCAAAAAAAGATAACTATTTCAACATTAAAATGAAAATACAACATACTGCTGAATTTCCCCATGGATCTAATGGTTGTGATGATTGAAATAAAACTAACATATCAGGTGCATGAAAGACAACAGTTCCACCACATGGTAATTCAACTTTACGATTCCATTGATTCAATTCAAATACAATTTTATATTCTTCTTCTAATTTTGTTGCTATATTTTCTTCATATGGTACAAATCTACCATCAGTTTGTCCTTTATGAAACCATGAACAACGTCGAACTTCTGTTGATTTACCAGACCAATAAATTGGAATCCGTTGACGACGTAATATATTAACATCAAAACGACCACCATCAGTTGGTACGACTTTATCCGGATCTAAATCGTCTAATTCAAAAAAAAAATTGTTAAAATAGTCATTTTTTTGTGTTATTTTGTTTACTTGAAACAAAAGCTGCTTCTAGAGCTAAGGAATCGGTCATTGAAAACGGTTGCCATAATACTTTGCCTTCAACTTCTTTTTTATAAAACCAATGATGATAAACCGGACGATACACTTGATTGTTATTAGGCTAAAAATAACAATTTTTCAATAATATTAAAAATAGATTATCGATAAATGTTACGGTTGATGTTGTGTTTTTATCGATATTATCGCCTAAACTGGATTCACTAACAGGAATAGCTGCCATGACTGGACTTTGGAAATTTTGTATTAACGGTGGATTTATTGTAGGATTCAAAATACTTGACGGTTCAGAGGTAGTAAGTTTACGATGATTTTCTTGTTGTATCGTAGAATTTGAGTTGATATTCGACGATATCCCAGGAATTTGAGCGTAGATACGGCGTTTTTGACGAGGTTGTCGAAATGTATTAACTGATCCTACAAAAAATTTGGTAATTATCATCAATTAGGTATCAACCAAAATAATCACCTTGTGGTTGTTGTAGTGGTGGTGATGGTGTTGATTGATCAACTCTATTCTCAATACTAGTTGGTGAAAATAAAGGAACTGATTCAACTTTATTAACAAATTCAGTTGATGGAAATAAAGGAACTGATTGAACACTTGTATCTTCTTGATTGATTAAATCTTGAATTCCAGCTGGTGGTGGGATTTCGTCAAATTGTGATTTCTGTTGTTGTCCACCCAATTTTAGAATATTTGAAAATGATGAAAATACCGATGTTAAATTTGATTGTTGAGGTTGTTGTTGAAAATTTAATTCGAATTGTAAATTATCTGATTGTTCGGGTTGTTGTTGATTATGGAAATTTTCAATATTTGAAGATAGTGATTCTAAATCACTCTGAAGTGGTAGATTGTCTGCAAGGCAAAAAAATACATATTAAAAAAAATAAAAAAAAAATCATTGTTTTGAAAGTGAAAATTTTAAAATTTCCCTTAACTAAATATCCGTAAAATTGAAAATTATGTCAATATTTAATAATGATAGTTGATAACTGATTATTTAAAGGTCAAATTGGCACACCTGTAAACATAATGTTCCAAATCAATCACAAAAAACTACTCCTATTATTTTTAAAAAATTGAAACTTCATAATAAAAAGTATAAAAACAATCAATGAGATATATAGTTTTGTATAGCAAATGCAAAAAGTACACTTTTATTAAACAAGAGGCAATTGCACTTTTTAAATCTATTAACCCAATACTAAAAATTAGCTCATTTTGTTAATTGAAAATGTAAAATGCCAAATAAATCCAGATTCACTTTTTGGTAAAAATTAGGCTAATTTGTTTTGGTTTATTATTATTTTTTTAAATTTAGGGCAATGTAATTCTTTTCTTAGAAGTGGTGGTAATAACTTCTTGGCTTACTCATTAGAATATTTGTGTAAAATCATAACTGATAATCGCATATTGTTAAACAATATCCGTTCCTACCCATGATTTGTCATCTTTGTCTAACAAAAAAAAAAAAAGTTTAACCGTATTAGAAGGAATATCATTCTGTTTTAATTAGTGGTGGAGTGAAGTAGTTGTAAAAAAGAATATTGGTGCAATAACAATGTTGAAGATTTTACATCTATTTTTATTGATTGCTTTAACAAATGCAGTCATTAATAATGAGAATAATTCTACGAAAAGAATTTTTCCGAGGGCAATAAAAAATGTTCCAAATAGTTTGGAAGGTGCCTATATGCGTCTGGAATCTTCCAACAAGAAACTTCCAATATTGGTATTAGTTGATGCTACATTTGAAAATCAACTTAGTACCGCCAAATTCTTTAAAAGATTATATGAAAGAGAACCAAAAATGTACGATATTAATTTTATGTTGATGAAATTCCATACAAAGGGTAAGTATTGCTGAATATTCCCAGATTACTATACTTACACCCTTTGGGTTAAAAAAACTTTAACTATTCAAAAGTCCTTTAGATTCGCGTACAAATGTACGCGAAAACGCGCTTTTAACAATAATTGAATAAAATTTTGATAGGTGTTAGCCCGGTGTTGGATTCAACTCATAATAATTTAACTGCATTTTATGGACATTTGGAAGGAAATTTCAACATAACAACATCACCATTTTTCGGAATGATATATAATCATGACAATGGTACACAAACATATTTTGCTATTCTGAATGGTATTCATCTTATACCAGAACGAAGTACTATATTGGTTTTTCTTGGACGTAATAGTGATCGTTCTTTGGCACAACATGCTTTTAGAGCTGCATTACATAATCACATTAGGGTAAATATGGCAAATTTCCCTTTAATTTTTTTTTTACTGCGTAGTAAAAGGTCACCTCTAATTATCAGAAATTTTTCATCCTTGATAAATAAAAAATTTCACTCTTATACATTCCATTATTATGATTATTATATAAAAATTTTTTAACAGGTGATTAAATACCAAACAGATAAGAAGTATTGGAAAATTTAATGTGATAAAATTTCGATCTATTTAAAAATTGTTAAATAAATTTTTCAAATATTTTATTAGATTATCATTTTTCTAGCTTATGGTTATATGGAATGGCCCTATTGAATTTCTATCGACTAATGAAGATGTATTGTACGATACGACATCTCTTACAGGTGGTGGTTTTTATCATAACCTTTTTAGTGAATATTCACATCTGTATTATTTAGCATTTTTAAACAAATATTCCGCCACAATTTTGGTAAGTACAGTACTTATCTCTATAATTTGCGAATATTTTACGAACAACAACAACAAAGTTTGCTCAAAATTCAATGTTCCCTAATTGGAAATACGCAAAACATTTAAGATAAAATTGAACGTTGGAAGCAACTGCCGTACTGAATCCGTGAATTCTTTGCAATAATACATCACATTTTGTTTATACATCAGTGGTGTAGAAATAGGGTTGGATGCGGCAGCACTGCAACCTGGCGCCCACGCCAGCACTGGCACCTCTCATTAAAATCTAATGAATAAAGCAAAAATGACGCAGTTATTAAGTATTTACAAAATATCCTTAATTGAATTGTTTTATAGATGATTAACAATATTGACCACCTGTCATATCCTTTAATTAAAATGACTAATATGTAGATAAGATAAGACAGAAGAAAAAGATTGAAGTCCATAAGACTGTAATAGCTGAACAATTTTTCTCTATCTTGTTGTTTTTGATAAACTCTAATTAAAATCAAATTACCCAACAATTAGAAAGTTCAGATCTCCAGTTTTTTGTTATATAACTGGGAAAAACATGCGATACTGTGCATAAGTCGATATTTAAAAATACACCCCTTTATTTAGATTTATAGATATATCTGTTGTATAAGTCGACCCATTACTTGTTTGTTTAGTTTAGTCTTTAAAATAATAGCGTTTTTTTTTTTATTGCAACGTAAACTAAAAGTACTATCTAATATTTAACTTTAAAACCATTATAGGTATTAACATCCTGGAATACCCCGATTATCGCGGTTATTGTTGACACATACAATATCGCAATAATCAAAATGGGTGATCATTGTCAGGGATTTTTCAAATCACGTCAATTTTTTCGTCATTATCATCGATTTGAGCACCTTAAGCAAGATTAATTAGGTTTTCATCATTCAGCTCCTTAACATGTGACTCCAATAGATCCTTATAATCTGCGATAATCGAGGTTTTGTATTTATACGTAGCATATAAGTCGACCCCCAAGATTTTAAGCCATATTTTGGTCTTGAAAATTCAACTTATATGCCGGGATTTACGGTAATTATTCAAAACTAATGGACATTGAGATCATGATTGAACTTGCACAATTAATCAATGAATTTTGAATTTTTTAAGAAAATAAAATAGCAAATCTAACTGATTTATTGTTAAAAAAACAATATTGCGCTTTCTATTAATATTTGAATTTATTTACAGTCGACAATTTTAACAGTTAAAAACTTAAAAGGGGAACATTATGTGAATTTTCCAATTGATTCTACAATAAAAGGTTTCCATATATCAATTACCTCAGCAAAAGATATGATGTTGATTATGACACCACCAGGAGGTGATTAATTTTAAATTATAAACAAAATCAACTCTTATTTAATTATTATTTTGTTTTATAAAACAATCAATTTCAGCTCGTTCATTTAACATTACAAATAACCAATTACGTCTATATTCATTTGATTCATTTGAATATTATGATCCAGTTACTGATATGCACGAAATACACTTTAATATCACAGATACACCACAAAGACGACGTGTTGGAATTTGGAGTTTATATATTTATAATAAAAACAAATCGACACCTTATAATATCACAATAACAGCTTCTTCAAAACTTATAATAGATGCTGTAATTAATGCAAATCGTACAGTAGGTAAGTTGTGTGATTAAAAAATTTAAAATTAATTTTAACATTCACAAATAAGAACTAAATCTGAATCGTTAAACATCCGTGTTTTTTTTGTTTTAAATCTACATATATATGATTTAGACTTAAATAGACTTTGTACATTATGAATGTTAGGATGCGTCATGAATATTATTATTACGTAAAGTTGAATTTGTTAGAAAATAAATGACCTCGCTTATTTACAAACATAGGCAAAAACAAATAATAATTTAAACAAATTAAATTAAACTAGATTAGAAATAAATCATTAATCTTCTTAGATGTTTTCAATCATTGACATTTAATCAAATAAATACGTCATTTTTATTGTATAATTAGTTTTAAATTTGACACGACTATGAACTATTTAACATTGAAAATATTGATACAAAACAGTTTCATATATTTAGAAAATAATGTTAAATAATTGAAATTATATTCGTAACACTAACATTATTAAGACTTTTAGCACTCTAAACTGTACGTTTAACGTTAACGTTAATTATAATACACGAGATCTACTATAAAATGATGAGTATGCAATTTTTTTTGTACTCTATTCATCAAATCAGATTGTATCAATTTAACCATAAGCATAATCTGTAATTTTGTATGATAACGAAATACTACTGGAAGCCGTTAAAATTCTAACAAAATCTAATTTAATTTTATTTTTATTGATCTTTTGCTTACTGCCAAAAAAATCAATAAACTATATACAGGATGTTTTTTTTATCGTGATTTAACATTGCTATCTTGAAAACCGTAAATGATAGGAGGACGGTTAAATGGACCAAAAGTTGCGTATTTGAGAAATTACTGAAATCCTCAAGACAAGTCCATAATATCTCTTACCGTTCACGAATTATACAGGAAAAACCAAAAATGTCTATTTTCCATTTTTTTCTTGTAGCACCTTTATTTACAGAAATATCAAAAAATAATAAAGGAATGTCTTCATTAAGATCATGTAGGCTTCAATTCTGTGGTAGCAAAATTTTGACAAAACGTTTCTTCTCTTCAGGGCCACCATTAACTTAATTTTTTTAAATACGGACCTGTATTTTTTATTTTGGATTTTGAGAGGATTTGATCTTCTCTTTACAATTATGTAACCTAATTTAGAATTTAGACTGATTTTTATACCGAAACAGTCAACTTAATTTGTTTCGAATACGGACCTGTGTTTAGGATATGAATTTGTTCATTTGTTCTAAGTACATTATAAATGGTAGATTTACTTGTTTTAAAGGAGCGTCTATATAGAATGCCCCATTTAAGACATGCATTTAGTTTCATAATAAATACAAAGGTAGCTTCATACTGTGTACAGAATGAATAATATGTAGCAAAGCAATGCACAAGTACATGTACAACTCGTCCGAGCGCACCGCAAGTATAGACTTACCAAGTAGGCCAATAATTGTGATCCCTTTGATTTGTGTCATATTTACCTCGTTTTAACTCATGTGAAATATGAGAGTAGATTGCTTTTCCCTATCTATCTGCCCAAATCCGTGATGTAACCTGTATACAGTATACGCAGCAAAATAGGTATACCGCAAAAATCTTCGAAATAGCTACATTGCTAGAAAACAAGCATTATCAAATTTATGGCTTGCAAATAAATTGGAAACAAAACACGCATTCAGATGGTGTATCTCTCGATCTCACTTCAATTTATGTGAAAAACTGATTAATGCTCTTATTTTTCCCATGTGTACTTATTTCGAAGATTTTACCGATATAGGGAAAAATATCAGCAACACCCACTCTCATAAACGTGTTTAAACTCGTAAAATTAATTCACGTGTTTCATACGTAAAAGTTGATAGGATAGTAGAACAACGAGGATGTATAGAATTCTACCCAGTGAAAAACATCAGCAAAACCCACTCTCATAAACGTGGTGACACTCATAGAATTAATGCACGTGTTTCATAAGTAAAAGTTGATAGGATAGTAGAACAACGAGGATGTATAGAATTCTACCCAGGGAAAAACATCAGCAAAACCCACTCTCATAAACGTGGTTACACTCGTAGAATTAATGCACGTGTTTCATAAGTAAAAGTTGACAGGATGGTAGAACGAGGATGTATAGAACCAAGCGTTTTTCAACAGAGGCATACATTTGACACACGAAGAATTGAAAACGCACAAGTGTAAACACACTCATCCTTATACAGGGTTGGTGGCTCAAGTGTCGCAGTGATTCGAGATCGAACATTTTGTAGAGAAGAGACAGAAATAAAAGTTTTAAGAACGTATACGGTGACACCTCAGTATTACCTTGGGGCAGTCAAAAAGGCAGTAAACGTTCTTAAAACTTTTATTTCTGTCCCTTTTCTACACATGCAGATCTCGAATCACTGCGACACTTGAGCCACCAACCGTGTATAGTATCGATCTTTGCCTGATCCTGATACAATTGCTTAGAAATGTACCACAGTACAGTAAAAATGTCCTAATGCTGCTGATACTCAATAATACAAAATTTTGATCAGATAAGGAACATTTTTCATGTTTGATTCATTGAGAAACGGCAACATAACTTCGCGCTGTTTACATCTGATCTAAAGATAGAGATATTGATTTGTTGCTAGAATGCAATAGAATATTAGTTCACACTTCGGTAGCTTATATTTACGGACAAACTGTATATAATTTTAGAAATGATTTTGTTTTGTATATTTCACAGTATTTTCAATCATGCACGTGCAGAAAAAATCGGTGATTTTTACACTAAAGAATTTCCTCTTGAACTCTTAACATTTTGACATTTATTTTATCATTAAATTTATTAGTTGTTGTCAAATAATCATTAATTTAAATTTTATAGATCTTTATAATCCATCGGTAAAAAAGAGTATAAATTTAACAATAATAGGTGATTATAATACAATACGTAAAATATCATTTATTTCTGAGAATGGTGAAGTAATTAATAATGAACTTAATATTATGAAAAATTTGAATTGGGAAGATCCAAATAATGGTAATATTGAAATACTTGAGTATGATCGAAGAATACAAATTGATATTCCTACTGTACCAAAAAAACCATTTCATGTCGTTATAGATGGAAGAGATAATTTGGGTAAATTTTTTTTTATCAATTAGAAATGTTAAATTATATAATTGAACTAATTTGAAGAATGTTTTCTTACTTTTTTTTGTTTTTAGGTGATAGTTTTACACGTCAACAATATGTTAGAACAGAAGTTGATAATCCAATTATAAAAACTGATGTTTTAATCGTACAACTTAATTCAAATTCTGAATTATTTTTACAATCAGGCAAACGATCACAATTATATTTTGAAGTTACAAATACTGGTAATCAACCGTTTTTCGTTCGTTATTTCTGTAGTGATCAAGAATCAATATTGCTATCAATGTCACCATATTAGTAAGTTTTACTATAACCAAATCTCTGTGAATGTATACACCAGCAACTTTTATAGCCATATTTATGACCTACTACTCGTACTACATTCCAACCTATCATCTATGATCTGCTAGTTTTTCTTAAGGCGCGTACTCCACACGGACAGATTTAGCCGACAACATGGTGCAAGCGTTGCCAGCACCGCTTGCAAATTTGCGTTTTAATTGTGTGTCCCCTGTGTCTTTTGTTTCCCGTAGTTGGCAGCATACATCAGCTGATACGACTTGTGATGCAGTTTCTTTTATTGTAGTTCATTTATAATAGATAAATATAACTGATACTACCCCTTTCTTATATTTTAGAGTTTTATATTTCATATAGTGCTTAATTATAACCAAAACATCAAGAATTATGAGTCTTTCACAATTATTTGCTATGCAACAAACCAACTAACCATAAAACACGTCTACACGGAACACACATTGCTTGCAACATTCCTTTGATGTTTTGCAAGTGTTGACTGTGTTGCTCGGACACGTGGGTAGCTCTCAAAACTGTTGACTTGCGCTACTACCCACTCGAGAAGTTTCATACCGGCAGCGTGTTGCCGGCTAAATGTGTCCGTGTGGAGACGCGCCTTTAGACAATGATAGCGTTAACATTATGGCGCGTCTACACACGGACAACATTTAGTCGGCAATATGCTGCCTGTATCGAATTTCTCGCGTAAGTAGCAGCGCAACTCTGCAGTTTTGAGTGCTGTCCAGGTGTCCGAGCAATACAACCAACCCCTGCAATCTGTTCCATGCGAGAGCGGTAAATGAATAAACAAGCAAGCAATGTCTATCCCGTGTTTTATGGTTAGTTAGTTTGTTGCTTAGCGAATAATTGTAAAAAAACTTTATAAATTCTTGGTGCTTTGAGCACTACATAAAATATAAAATCCTACGCGGGAAAAAATACACACGAAACACACAATTACAACGCAAATTTGCGGCGGCGTGTAGACAGCACCCGCAAACAGTGCTTCAAGTATTGTTGGCAATGCTTGCAACATATTGTCGGCTAAATATGTCCTTTAGTTGCTGATGTACTTCTATAATATAGATTATACATAAAACAAATTTTTCAGTCAATATATTAATCCACAAGAAACGGCAATTGTACATGTAACGCTTATTGGAAAAGCAGGAACATATACAGATATTGTAACATTTACAGCACATGGTCCAGTTGTTGCAACAAAAGCTGTATATGTTGAATCTGGTATTAAATATGAAAAGGATATAACAAATCCAAAAATTGATTTTCAATTTACTAGCGATTGTCTTAGTTTATTATTGAAAAGTTGTCATACAGGCACATGGACTGTTAAAATAAAAGCAAAAGATACAGAATCTGGTATACTTGAATTAACAACAAATCCAAAAGGAATTTATTTAGATCAATTTATTGTTGGTACAACAGAAGAAATTAGTGGTGTTTATGGTGATTCTTGTTGTTATCCAGATTTACAAATTATAGCAACTGATAGAAATAATAACAAAAATATTGTGGAAATTAACGCATATCGTATATAATTTAACATATATTATTATTTATAAATAATAATAATGAACAATTGTTTCTTTTTCAGGTGTTCCATTAGATCCTGCTTCAATTTCTGCTATAGTTTTTGCTATTTTCGTTTTAATAGCAGTTGTAGTACTTATTGTTTGTGCTATTGATAAATGTCGTCATAGCAATAATGAATACGAATTACCAACTTATAGAGGACCAAATCCTCCTCCATCTCGACAACGATATTAATCTGTTATATAAGTATTATGTCGTTATTTACAGTGTGTCCTAAATTGGGAACACCTATGGAATTTGGCGTCCCATTCAAAGGATAACTGTGTATCATTTAAAGGAATCTATAATTATGTTGTTTTATTATGTTCAAAATATATCGCATTTATAAAATTTTAATTAATTCTACTTACCTCCACTTTGATTTATATCGAGAACTGGAGGCGGTGCCGGAGATATTTCTCTAGCTGGCAATAATAATGCATTTTGGGATAATTCTTCAAATGTACTCCCTGTTACGGCAGCATTAAACAAAGGATTATTTACTTGTTTACGTGTTGGGTCGGTCATTTTTTCATTATTTACAATAAGAATTTTTAATACTAACAGCTGGTAAGATGATGAAACTAACACTTTACGTCAAATTAAAATTAGGTTATATTATGTCATGTAGTAGTCAAAATTTCCATCTAACGGTAACATTTCGAATTACAAAATTACAATTACAAATACAATAAAATGAAAAATTCAACTATCGATTACTAGATGTCGTTTATTGATAATTTTGGAACCAAATTTGAATCACATTCAAAATTTATCTTTTTTGTTCCATGGATGATTCAGTTGTAAAACATTTATTTTTATTACGTAAATTTTCTTTGTTCATCAATACAAGATAATATTGTTATTATTTACAAATATAACGATAATTGAATTGATTTTTATTGAATTATTAACAGGAAAATTCCAACCAATTTGTTTGTTTCAAATTTGGTTGTGTTATACAAAAATAATTTTGAATTTTTGTTGTTCCTGGAAGACTGATGATACGTAAATCACCGTCAGGCGTTATTTGAAGGGAATTATACAATGTTATATTAGTTGTTTTAGGTTTTCCCCATTTATCATATGTTGTTGTTGTTATTATGTTTGTTTGTGGTTGGCCTGTTATCGGATTTATTTGTGCACAACGTGTCCTTGCCAAAATACAAGAAGTTATATTTTTGATTAAAATAATTTGATCCTCTTCTAAAAGGGCATCATTATCAATCGATGCTTCAGAGTAGCAATCAGATATCTAAATCATAATTATTATTATTATTATTATTTGTTATATCATATAACTTACCAATAAATCGGAATTAATTCGTCGTATACACCTAACAAATCGACAATAACCTGTAATGCATCCTGTGTCAGGACTGAATACAGTAGCCTATAATGTAAAATAAGATTTTAAAATTTCAAATTTACACCTTTTTTAATTGAATACACAGGTCGAAGCCCTTTTGAAAACAATAACAACGTCCGGACGTCAACATCTAATAATAATAATAATAATAACAACAACAAAAAAACTAATCTTTTCAGCTTTTTTTTCGGTTAGTTGGTATTTCCGGTAAATACTTACATCAATTTCACGTAAACAAATATCGTATCTGGTGTTGATTAAATAATTCTGAGCACATTCAATTAAGTCATTTGAGGATGGTTGATTATTGTTGGATGTTGTTGCCCTTTGAAAACAACCAACACAGGAATCTCTAAGGACATTATCTTTACCATTTGCTATGTTCGTGCATAACAAGTTGAATAGATCCAATAGTTGAGAGCTTAAATTATGAAAGAATTTACATTTAAACAATTGAAAGCTTCTGTTTATTTATTATAATCATATATTGTTTTGTTTTTTATAATAAAACAAATAGAAACAAAAACAAATAAATCTGTAAACATGTAAACAACTAGGATTCAAAATGAATGGAAAAGCCACTATTAAATATAGATTTCATAAAGAAATTAATTTAAAACATTATGAAAACAAACACTTGAAAATAAGATAAATAGTAAACAATTACGTCGAACCCATTATCATGTTTTGTTTGCAAAATTTTCTAGTAAAATAGCATCTTCTTTACCAGTGGCGTACTAACGTCGCATTGGAATTTCGAAAAACTTTCAATACATATAAGGCAAAATTTGAAAAAAGCTTCTATTTAAAAACTAAGTGTTTCTAGACTATAATCTTAACACAATAGCTGAAACCCGAATATATGGAACTTTCCGTCTCATATAATGCTAGTAACAATTTTCAGTAAATTACAATGTTCAGGTTTCAACGATATTGTAACAATTTTCCTACTACTTTCGACCTTCAATAGTAATTATAGTTTCTGCTTACGAATTACAAACAAACAAAATCTCAAATACGTATCCAATTACTTAATCAAAAAAAAAAAACCAACATACCATTGTAAGAGATCTTGTCTAGCACGTGTTTCGTGTCAAGTTAAGAAAGGTGAGTTCAAACTTTGATACTGATCTATTTATATTGATAAAATTAGGAAAACGTGGTATTCTCTATGTCGTCATCATCGTTTCGTTGATTCAAACTTGCGTGTTTTTTAGTGCGTTAAAGGGTACGATTACTTATTCATATTGGTATGTTTTCATTGTGTACAAGAAGGACAGAAATGCAAAACAATAATTACTTCCTATCCTTCTCACACTAATTGAAAACATGTGTGCCTAAAATGGAGTTGAGAAGAACAGCACACGTCAACCAAATTGTTGCATGTGTCTTTGAAATTGTAGTAGTAGCTATTAAGACTTCTGCTAACATTTAATGATAATGAATGAGGTGGAAACTGTAAATAGGTACATCTGAAAGAGTCGCCATTAGCCAAAAGACTTAGAATTATCATTATTTTGGTTGTTTCGTTAAGCTTGTCTAAGAAAGTCACTGGCACCGTCTATTTCTTTTGTCATTTTGTAAATACTACCGCATCCACATTCTTCGGTGTTTATTTCGGTTTTTTTTTGTACTTTTTATTATTCAATATACTGCACTTATGAATCCACTGCGAAATTGCACAAACTGGCTACAGTTTATAGCAGTGCACAAATGTAAACGTATCATGCGTCTTTCAACATGATAAGCGTTTGACGCATGAAAAATTGAAAAACGCACAAGGATAAACATACCCATTAAATGTGCCCAACTTAGCGGTTTTTTTTTCGCTTCTTTAGATCAATATTCAATACTGCCTTACTTTGACAAAATTTAAATACACAATGTGCTAATCAAAAATCTTATCATATTCATCCTTTTTTATAATATATACCTACTAGATACATTTATTTTAATAACAAATATGTTTGACACTCCTCAGAGGAATAACTGATGAAATCATCAAATCTTCTCACTGGTTAAAAAATCGATAGATAAGATCGAACTAGAAACTAATCCAAGAGAAAGTAAAGAACATTTTATATCGACAAGAAGAAAAAAAAATATGAGAAAAGCCTGAAATTTAAATAACGGAGAAATTTAATTGTATGCTAAAATATTTTGAATCTCTTAGAACAAATTAATGTAATAATAATGAATTAACATTACCAGAAGCTATTAAAAAAGAGAATAAATTAGAAATAAATAAAAAAATAATAATAATAACAATATCCGTTTATAATGAACAGTTTAATTATTTCACAAATTATCAATCAAAGGGCAATCAACTTCTGATAAGCTGAGCTTCCAGTTGTAATAAAAAGCTTCATTTTTTTATTAAACGTATTTTGTTATAAAATGTAGAAAAATTAAAAAATTAAAAATGAATTTATGTTGTAAAAATTTCAATTCTTGTTAAAACACCCACATATGTAGATGATGTAACATTAATGATAAGTAATCTAATAACGTGCTAGATTCGCGAAATTCTGATGGAGATGATATTAATAGGAATAAATGGCGCCAACTAGCCGTTTACTGATAATAATTGTTAAAATAAACCGAAAGTGTCATTATAGAGCAGATAAAAAAGACCAAATAAACGATGAGAGAAATGTTTATGATTTACGTAAACGGTCACTTTACTCAGTAGCAATTTTACAGTAGGATCCAATTTAACTATAAACGAATGGAACAGTGACAGTTCAGATGGATTCCTCTTATTTTGTTTCATCATTTTCCATGATTATATGTAACTCAATAATAAATGTGAGAATAATTATTTCGCTCAGTAAATCATTCATTTTTTTTTCGTTCTCATGTTCGTTTCATATTTACTGAATCATAGAAAATGACTCATAAAAATGAATAATAGGAATTTGTTTTAATCCAGGTGGTTGTACTGTGGAAGTGGTCTTTTAATCAGTTTTCACAATAAAGGTTATGTTTTAACAAATCAAAACAGTTATACGTATACGCAAGTCATCATCATGACCACTATGATTGTCATTATTGTTCTTAGTAGATGTTTATCTTTACATTGAAAACTTGTGTAAGAATTTTGGCAACCATCCCTAAAACAATCGTATTCAATCGTATCTTCCCATTGTTATTACTATGAACACAGAAAAGGAATATAATTAGAACTATTGTATAATATAAACTACAGATAAAGATGAGGATATTATTTTTGCTAAGAGACAATTTTCTCCATAGCCTGGCATTGGTATTCGTCTTAAAAAGTTAAACCGGAGCCGGCGCTGGCACCGAGTACTATGTAATCCAATGAGAGCTTTCACTCCGGCACGGCAAAAATGTCGGCCCGATCTTCTTTAACGTGAAGCCGGCGCCGGCAAAATACCGGTGTGTGTGAAAACGACCTAGGAGTTAGTTAGAGCATCTAAACGATTCTGCAAATTACTCTCAATCTTTCGCCAGATGAGCGAAAACTGTTAGATAGCTTCTTCTTCTTTTATATCCTAACAATAAGTCGATAAAGTATTTTGCCAATTTTTAGCGCCGATTTAGAGCGTATTACTTTTTATATTTGTTGCTCAAGGTTTTTTTAAAAAAAATTATAGAATCAACGCGAAAGAAATTTGTAGGCTAAATAGATAATTGAAATATTTGTAAAGCTACTCTGAGTCGAAATTGACAAATACCGTAAATCTCGTAGTATAAGTCGAATGTCTGATTGTATAACTCTTCAAGTTAAATGAATTCTTGTCAATAACTTGTCAAGTTGCTGCATTATTTTCACCGAGTGCGAGAAGAACGGAAACTGGAAGCAATTTATTGAATCAATACATTGAACAAGAACTCGTCGTATATGTAAACAGTTTCTGAACTTCTTGAGGAAGAATTTGTTTCTGTAACAAGTTATCCAAGATTTCATTTAATTTTAATTTGTCCGAAAACTTGACAAGTTATCCAATTTGTTACAAATCGCTTCACAGTGTGCTTACATTATCAAATTTTACATGGTACAAGCAAAACTTGATAGAAATTGAAAATTTTTGGCGAAAACTAAAATCAATCCAAATGTTTTAGGAAAAAAATAAAATTTGTTCAAAATGGACGCTAAAACTGATCATTTGGAGATTAAAATCAACAATCAAACCGAGTAATTGTTGATAAAATATAATTATAGAAAGATGTTTAGTGAAATTATGTAACATACATATACTGATAAGATATACTTAATTTTACGAATATTTTAATTAATAAATTATAATGACAAAATTACAAAGACAAGCTGAATTTAAATAAAAATATTTAAACTATCAATAAAACATATAAAATTTCCAATATAAACAACAATAATAATAATGAGATTAATGCAGCTTATTCGGTGTTATTTGATAAAAAATAATAATGATTTTTTTTTTGTTTGTTTTTCAATTTTTCTACAAATTAATTAAAAAAAAAAACAAAATTGCTTACGTGTATTGGGAACAATGGATCGGTTTTGGTGTCGTTTGTTGTAATATTTGTAATGCTGGCAATTTGTTTAAAAACGGCAATTCG
>JAZBGY010001202.1:0-26622 GCA_037414755.1 Lydus trimaculatus | reverse complement strand
TTTTCCATTGCAACAAAACGTTCTGGCTTACAACGTTTTTGCTTGATCAGTCTGTCATCGGCCTAATGGCGTATCCTCTTCCAATCCCGCGACGACTTACTTTATACGGCGAATACTTTTCTCATCGCGCGATTGCTCAAGAGTAATTATTTTTACTTGATTATGTACTATATAATAAAATTTTCTACTACAATAGATACGTAAAGGTAATTTCATTTATATAACGAAGTACATAGTCAGTAAAAAAGGCCCTAAGTTTCACTTACCTTAACTAGACTGCTTTTCAATAGCGCTGCATCAATCTATCCACTATAGCAGCGTTTTACAACACTGTATACTATATAACACTTCTAGTATCACTAACAGTAAGTACACTTTAATCTTAAACAACATTCACTTTACAAAATTTAATAAAAGTTCCTTTGTTATATGCGGTCGTACATGTCGCCATCGAGTGCGTGGCGTACATAGCATAGCGTACATAGCATAACGGATGCACCTTATTGAGGAAGGTTGGCGCTTAACAAACAAAAAGAATGTCTTGCTTATTAAATAAATAACAATTAGAGATAGGAACGATTATAAAAATATTCAGGAGGAAGCTCCAAAATTAGACTACACCTCGGGCGTCTCTGGTCTCAGAATCGCTACTGTTCTCTATTGTTAATGAAAAGAGAAAACTGACAGAAAACAACAAATAGTAGCAGCTGTTTAGAAAGAATATTTTTGTGGTAACACGAACGTCCTATAGGCTTTTATATGAATAGTATGGGTGAATAAAACTCAGCGTTAGCTACGAGGAAGTATTTAAAGAATCAATTCCATCTTACAGATTAAATTATCCAATAATTGAGTTATCTACATATGATTTTGTTTCTAAGAAAAACAGTGAATACATTTTTCTGATTTATTAGCAAGAGATTGTTTTTTTTTCTAATTGTGAGATCATGTTATTGTTAGTAGGTACAAAAAATTCGGTGACATATATGTGACGGTCAATCAAAAGTGACATAAAGTTGACAAAAACGTAATAATGGGCCAATGTTGTGGGAAGAAGAACAATGTTCAACCTGAATTTTATCAAATACAGAGAGTCATCATTCCAAGAGGGTTAATTAATCCAAATTGTAAGACTGTAATTGAAATACCACCAGATTTATCAGAAACACCACTACTGTATGCTAATCAAAATTCAATACAATTATCAAATAATATACAAACAATTACTGTAGAACAAAGGCCTTTTAAGGCTACTGAAAGTACTCCAATTCCATTCAAAGTAAAATTTTTACAATTAAACCACAACAAAAATATTTACAACTTTATGTTTTTCTATATTTCTAGGCGCACAGTTATCATGGATTGGAGTATTACGTCGCAGCTCCGGTAACACCTTATTCTTTAGTCGTTTTAGTGTTGATAACGATTGTTAAAATTTATCAATTTTCAGCAATATGGTATGCCAAGCCAGTCAAATTATCCTGATGTGTCTGCAATTCTAAATAATTCGGTAATTATATTCATTATCGTTCATTATCTGTTTGAATAAAAAAATATTTTTATTGTAAATTTCAGGCAACAGTAGCTCACCACCGTTCCAAACACGTATGTTTTCCTCTGTTTCCACAAAGAACGGTTATTTTGTGAATGTTTTAGGTAAAATTGCAGGTGGATTTACGTGAACAAGAACAAACAGAAAAAGAAATTCTCGATAAAGAATTGGAAGAATTCCAACATGCTCGTCGACGATTACTGGAACGTACAAACGAATTAACACATTCATTTCATGAAAATGACAATTAATCCTCTAATCTTCATATAAACAGTTCAATTACGAAAAAAATAGGTGTAATCGGAATTTGTGCAATTTGGTGTACTTTTATATGCAAATAAATTGCCAATAAAATAGGAAGCAACAGACAAGAACTGATTGGTTGCTTTTTTTTATAAATTAAATCAACTGTAGATTGTTTATTATATTTTTTTATTAAATTACAAGTTGCCACTTAACCGCCATTTTTTCCCCGAGTCAGATTTAAAGTTGGTAACGCCTAAGCTGCACTTGCGTATTTAAAACGAAATTTGGATAAAAATATTTTTTGTGGTGGGCCCTGTACAGGCTAACGACGGCCCTAATAATATGGTCCTCAATCCTCAGTATTTCAACTAGCTGCAACAGGTAGCGGCGCAATTAGGCTACAGAATTAAGGGAGCAGCTTGACCTTCGGCGCAGCTATGATGGAAGTTCAATCAACAACAATAAAGTAGGAATAAAAGAGCAAGTCTCTCATTCGGTTTCGACCTTGTCGATTTAATACACTACTCCAGTTATGTATAGAGTTCAGTGATTTTACTAAACATGCATTTGACAGATAAAAAAATTTAAAATTTGGCGGGAATCTTTTTATTTATTAATTAAAATCTTACAAATTAAAAACCATAATTATTCTTAAATAATGTTAAAGATACATCAATGATAAGTATAGGTAATAATATCCAAAATGGTATTAATACATGTACTATAGATAATTGTAAATTTGGATAATCTAAACGTAAACAAATACCAATTTGTGCAATAATTTTTAATATAACAACAATAATTAATATGATATTCTTATTTTTAAATAATGTACGTAAATTCTCATGTTTACATCTAATTAATATATTAAATAATGCATCTATTAATAATATTATATTATAAATCCACATTGGTAAGAAAATTAAGAACCAATTCCAATATGTACGATTTTCTAAACGTAATGATAATAATATTAAAAATATCAAAAACAAGAACCAGGTGAATAATGCACGATGCATTACCATTTTTAACAAATAATTAATGCATCAATTACGATAATCTTCAATTAATTGTTGGAGAGAAATAAGTGGCATTTCATAACCTAAAAAAAATGACTACTACCAATAACCTTTAAAATATACCTCCGAACACTTACCACACTTACTGTTTATCAGGATTTTTTTATTTTAACTGAAAAGTTTACAAAATCAGCCCTTATAAACTATTTTAATCGTTGTTTTGTTTTTGTAATTGATAACAGTTAAAGTCACTAGATGTCGCTTACTTGAATAGAAATATACAGTCTGTTTCACCTAAACCTATAATCCCGTTATTTGTGAAAGCAACAGTATAATAGCAACAGGATAATATTCATGGCCGACGTCCACTCTACCCCCATGAATTTCCACTTTGATGACAAGTTCTTCAAAGCAGCAGAATTGGAATGAACTCTTTTCCGTCTTGATCTAAACCACTCTGTTTCAGATTGCGAATAGAAAACTGGAAAAGTTAATGGAAATATGTGAAAAAATAAAAAATGAAAAGGCAAAGAAAGGGTGGAAGAAGTACTTCATGTTCAGGGCCGGCCCTGGAGTAGAGCGAGTAGAGCGGTCGCTTTAGATGCTAGGTGGGTAGAAGCGAATCGTGAAAAACAACATTTTCAATTTATTCATAATTTAACAAAAACTGAATTATAGTTCTGATTAGTTATCACTTTCTTTGTGAATTACATTTAATTGTTGATAAATACAGTGGCGTTCTTATCATTGTTTTCAGCCTATGCGATAATTTATTACCCATTATTCTTCATGGACGCAAAATTTTGGAAAGTCACCGTTTTTTGATAATTCTATTTTATTTTGATAGAATTAGTGCAAAATTTTTTGACCATTTTTGAGTAGAGTCTGGATAAAATGTTTGGCTACTTAACAAACTAGAAATCTCCACTTCGAGATGGGCTGGCAGCTGTAAAATTGGGCAACAAAAAAATAACATTAACGTTTGAGATGTTGGGTGTCACTGGTTGGGTGTCACCCTCACACAGCGTCACCCGGTGCAGGCTACACCCTACTAGTTACGCCACTGATAATTGTCCTGTTTCTGTTTTGTTTTTTTTGAATGAGATTCTATCTAAAATTGTTTCCCCTCAAAATGGGTCCCCTAAAATCAAAGTCATTTTATTCATTATTTAACAAAAACTGAATTAGAATCGATTTGAAAGGTGTCGATCGAAAGGCGTCAAACAGGAATTTCGCTCCACCTTAATAAAGAGCTAGGACCGCCGCTGTTCATATTATTCCAAAATTTCAATAAAAAAAGGGCTGAATCAGATTCTAATTGCTAGAAATCGGTATTTTTAATACTGAAAGCATACTGATAGAGAAACATTGCAGATTAACGTACAGTAGAGCTTATAAAAATTAATCGTTATAATACACAATGGGGCAGTGAATTGACGAAATCTTTAGGAAACACCATTGAAACATAAAAAAAAAAATTGTTATATGTATTTGTAAGATTTTGTTTAGGTTAAATTAAGCAATAAAATAATTTAATGAATGCAGTAATTTGCTTTAGGTAAGCAATTATTGAAATAATAGTGCATATAGCAGATATGTCACCACACGTAAGAAGTGCAGTTTTTGTGTGTTTTATAGGTACACCAATTATTTTTATTTATTTATTATTATCATCACCAGATAACAGTGATCATATTCATTATTATTATTATTCTAAAGTAAAAACAAATTTTACTGAAAATATAGTGAAAATAAGAAATCATATCAATAATAATAATAGTTATAAAAGTAATAATGATAATAATAATAATAATAATGTAGTTATTGAAAAGTCAATTAAACAACGTGGTAAATTCTGGGTTTTATATAATTTTATTGAAGCCACAGAAACAATTGATTTCAATCAAACGATAACATTAACAACACCAAGTGATTATCGTTATTTAAATAATATTGAGCAATTAATTAAAATATGGAATGGTCCAATTAGTGTTTGTTTATATGCACCTGGTTATGATTTTTATACAACATTAGATTCTATTGCATATTTAAGAAATTGTTGTAACGATCTTATTAAACAATTTGTAACATTTCATCTATTCTTCGATAATGATCATCTACCAAAAACGCAAGTAAGTAATCATTATTTGTCATAACAGAATAAATTAATACATTAATAAATAAATGAAGAGATAAAATTTCTATTTCTCTATTTTTACAACCTGAAAAAGTTTAACCCACCAGTCGGGACTTGAACCTGCGTCTATCAATATAAGGTCGAGCGTGATTTGCAACTACACTACCGGGGGATGTACTAATCTTTAGTCTGATTTGAGAGACCCGGGTTCAAGTCCCAGCTGGTGGGTGGTGGGTTAAACTTTTTCGATTATAATAATAGAGGAGTACAAATTTTACCTCTTCATTTATTTATTAATGTATTAATTTATTATTCCCTCTAATGAAATAATGTTTAATATCATAATGGTTTTCGATAACTAAAGTAAGTCATGTTCTAATTAAAACTTAAACAGAGTTTAAATTCAAACATCTGATTCGAAAATTAATCATTAATAGAACATTTATTATGTCTTGCAATAGAAGAATTTAGAGATTTAAAGATAAAGTGTCTCTGTACAAAGCTCCATTTTCCTCTTTTTCCGAAAACGCCTATCTTCTATTCAAACATTTGCCGCCCAGGACTGTCTTAACAGATTTGGCACCCTGAACTAAATACAAATTTGACTCCTTAATCACAATTATTAAATAATATTTTAGTATTTTAATGTACTTGGTCCGCTATTCGCGTTCAGGGGCTTAGTGCAGTTAACCCATAGGAGCTATATTTAGAGACAGATTTGTAACTCATGCAAAAATACAGAAGAGTCAGCAATTATATTCAACGTAATCTTGTTCCTCTACTTACCTTCAATTTTTCTCATAATTTTATGAATCGTGAACTTGTGCGTTCATGAAAAGTACGTTTGCAGCACTTAAAAAGTCGTTCTAGCAGATTTTTAGCGTTTGTATTGATTGAAAAGCGATACGGAAGGGCACTGTATCTTTTGCATCGATACAAACGCACGCGATCATCGCGTGGGTAGTACCACCGCATTATCTAAGCAAGTGTAAGGGCCCAAGCATACGACGTCTTTTTCACGCGCGTTAATTGCAACTAAGACGTGATACAGTCGCAACCTGTGCACCTTTACACACTTTCATGAATTGTCAAACGTGCAGATACATTGATCCAGACACTCTTTAGAATAAATGCGATACAAAAAAAACGCGCTGCAACTGCCAGTATTTTATCAGGGACTCGTCAACGGTAGTAGTAATAGAATGGCATTGGTCGAGACCTCTCACTATACAGACTGATTCAGCTGAAGCCATAGTTTCCGTATTTTTTAGCCAAATGAAACAAAAACACAAGGATAGAGAGTACTCGATCTAAAAATGACTTGATAGCAAAATGGGGCTTATCGATAAAAGCGGTTTTTAAACGAGAAAAACGGCCATATTCTCTCAAAACTCAAAAATGAGTAAAGAACCACTACAGCTGAAACTCCTCAATGTGTAATTTACGATTAATTTTTTGCAAATTTTTCGAAATTTAAATACAAATTCTACTTATGAACAGGTTAAACTTCAGTTTAAATAAACAAATAACGATAAGGAGAAGCATTGATGTAAACAATTGGCGATTGTTGAAAAAACAATAACAGATAAAACATACGTATTTCAAACGGAGGGATGCACACGTCAGCACATCTGACAATGCAAGTCACCCCTAAAAGTAGGTCAATTGAAATTAATTAAAACACGAAACATCGGAAAGTATTCGATTTTTTTTTCAATGAAAATGACGATTTTCGAAAACGGCAAAAATTATTGTCATAATCTACACATTCCAGAGTTTCAGACGTTATCGTTCTTTGCTCATTTATGAATAGGTTCTGTGAGATACTGACCGCTTTTTCCATTTTAATAACGCTGTTATCGATAAATTACATAGACTGGGATAGCATCACGAGTTACAATTAGTTGCGCCCCACACGCGTCATCAGTGTGTAAAAAAGACGTTATGTGCATAGGACCTTACACTTTAAAAAGTCTAACTGTTTTTTTTTTTTTTATATAGGATAATGAACGTATTACAGAAACATATAAAGATGAATACAATTGTACAAATAGTCCACCTTATGCTAACATTAAAGATGAAGATATGTACAAATCTAAAAATCGTTTAACATTTCCAATAAATGTTGCCCGTAATATAGCACGTGAATCAGCAAAAACATATTTTGTTTTCCCATCAGATATTGAATTATTTCCAACACCAGATTTTATAAAGAAATTTTTAGAATTTTCCAAACGTAAAACGCATCTATTTGAAAAAGATCAACGTAACGTTTACGTATTACCTATATTTGAAATATTAAATAATCAAAGTATACCACAAACAAAACGTGAATTACAACAATTATATAAAGAGAAAAAAGCATTCTTATTCCATCAGAAAATCTGTTGGCAATGTCATAAAATACCAAATTTTGAAAAATGGATTAAACAAAATGAAACAAATAATAAACAAATTGATATTTTTACAATTGGTAAACGTTATGATCGTAATGCTGTATGGGAACCATTTTTTATATCAACAAATGATGAACCATTATTTGATGAACGTTTAACATGGGAAGGGGAGAGTAATAAGATGAGTCAAGCATTTGCTTTATGTTTATTAAATTATAATTTTATGGTATTAGATAATGCATTTCTAACACATCGACCTGGTATTAAAAAAAAAAAAATCCAAGCACAGAAACATCAAGACAATATCCGTAAAACCAAGAAAATACTACGTGATATTAAAGATAATTTGATTAGACTCTATGGTGATAATAAGAAATGTAAGATAACGTCTGGTGTATAAAAGAAAAAACTTGCGCTTTTATTTTTTGGCGATTTATATTTTTTTGAAATATAAAACTACATAGTGACATGCAAAATTACATTATTACAAATCTCATTATAATTAATATCAACCGTCAACTGTAAATAAGACAGTTCAATCCTTATTTTTTGAGGAACATTGCATTTTTCTTATAATCATCGATATTTTTGTAAAAAAAAACAATAAATAAAAAAAAATTACAAATTAATACAATTCTTCGAGATCAATTTTGCCAATCCTTATTATTGCACAATTTTTAAGTCTTACACAAAAAAGAAAATTACATAAGTTTGTATACCAAATAAGAGTATTTTAGGTTTTTTTTCTTGAAGAAAAATTAAAGCTAATCTGACAGACAATTACGAACACATTTTGAATAATTTAAAATAATTATAATTGGCAACAAACTATGCAAAAATCAAACAGTCTCTTTAATTAGTCTTTTAGAGTCAATTTTAAAATTATAATAATAGAAAATGTTTATCTAAAAAATAAAAGAAACAATCCCACAAATTACAGACTTCATCAAAACAGTCTTAAATATAAATTTACATCTAAATAGATGCTAATAGTACGTATATGTTTATATAAAAAATGTAAGTAAATATATTTAAAAAATAATAATTATAGAGATTCAAAAGCACAGAGTATTTTAATCTATCGAATGACCCACTGAATTTTACCCCATTCTCCATTCACTTCATCTGCTTATAATGGCAAAAGTATACCCAAAAAAAATCCCATCTATCTATGGAAATGCTTATACAAAGTTGGTGTTTATAATATGAACATACGAAACAATTCGCACACTACGCACTCTTAGACGTTTCGCATAAGTTCAAATGATATCGAGCTATCTTTGTCATGCTTATGGTGAAACATCAGCGGGTAAATATATCAGACAAAGAACGATATTTTCGGTCAAATAACGCTTCTTTTCTATTTATCTCATTCTAACTTATGGGAAACCTCTAACAATGGGTAGTATTGGTTCTTATGTTCTAATTAGAAACGCCAAGTCTGTATTTTTGTCTAATTATGACGTGTGGAAGACGATTGTGGAAGCCTACAGGTTAGTGAAAAATTTCGTTTTTATCAAAGGATCTCACTGAGGACCGGAACCTTTAGTGGTTTAATAACATACATACAGTTGTAAAAAATAATAGCTGCAAGAGAAAATCGTCAGCTTAAACAATAAGGTCGGATAACAGAGTCTAGTGTAATTAGAAGATTTTGTTAACACTACCAAGGTAGGTCAACCATAATCTGGGTCTCATGAAGGACCAACTAACCCAGACATATTTAAGGAGTGAAATAAAGTCCTAAGGACTAGCAAAAGTAAGATTTTTTTTTGGATGATTATTGATACAGTGGAAGCCGGATGTTATAATCACAGAAAATGTTACTAATCGGTTACTGTTATCACAAGTTCACAGTGATCACAATAAACGGCTTCCATTTTATTTTGAAATAATTGATTTTGTTAACATAGAAATACTACACCACAGAAGGCGACTTTTGGCCAAGTCCCTCATTTTTAGGCTTTCGTAATCCAAAAAAACAGAACACTGTAAATGGAGCCAATTGCCAAAATAATTTCAGTACCACTTCAGCTAGAGTAAAATAGAGGAGAAAATTGACGCTGTCTGTATTAAGGTCCAGTTACATGGTTCGTGACTCGTTACTGGCTGATTATTTTACGATCTACAATCATATTTTTGACTGAGTTCAAGCTCAAATGTCGCTGAAAGATAATGGTCCCGTAATATGGCGACTATGGCGAGTCACAGCAACCCTTCAAGAGCCATTGTGGTCTACGTTACTTTGTTTCGTGAAATTTTATCGACAATACCACGAGACAAGGTAGCGCCACTTATGTCACACAATCTGTAATCCGTGGTGTGGTGAACCACGGACCGTATAACTGGGAGTTTAGGGATACACAAACTCTTCTCCTAAGGCCTTTTTCTCGAGTTACAAGGAAAACCAAATTTCCGCCGATATAAAAAAAATACGGGTCGCTTATTTTTTTTTGAGTATTACCACATATGTGAAAACGAACAAAATCAGAATGGGACACGTACCTAAGTGTGCGGCCACAGTGAAGGCTTACTAGTTACTAGCGTCGGTCGGTGCCAATTTTTTGCGCTGGTAGGCACACACAGTGAAACCCGGTAAAAACAGATAATTGCTTGGAAACTCAGTTACTTTTAACAAATTTTGTTTAAAAACTTCCGTAATTAAAATTTCTATATCCATGTTGAAGCCGGTTACCGACAATAAGAATAAACAGTTCATTCCGGAAAATATACCAATACCGATAAGCCTCAGCCTGCGTTCATTGTGTTATAGCCGGTGTTCATTCTCAAAGCGCTGGTAACCAGTAAGTAGGTAACCTGCCTTCACTGTGTCCGCACACTAACCTTCCTTGTTAGAATGATTTCTGATTGACTTTGCTTTATGTTGTTTGAACATAAAACTCATTCGAAATTTTGCCATACATTTAAACTCTCCTATATTAAAATGAACTTTATGTTCATGGTATATAAAGTTGATTTACGCCAAGATCAACCTTAACTCGAGATTATTGAAGAGAATTTGAACCGTGCCTAAGACAGCTAACCATAGTTCTTTCAAAGCAACTATAAACCCCACAAACAAAACTAAGATGTGAGGTACAAATTCAGTGGAGCACTCCTGTATAAGAATAAAAAAATTCAATAAAATGACTTAAACAAATAGAAATAGAATACAAAAAAAAAATCACAATATACAATCGATTCAAAATTAGATCATTTTTTGTTATGTTTTGATTCTTTTGTTGCTGTTGTTGTTTTTTTTTAGCATTTATAACCATCTAATTGTTGATTATTATCATCATAATCATTTACATATTTATGATTATTTTTAATGTGTGAATTAAGATTACCAGATTGTACGAATGCTTTGTCACAAAAATGACATTTAAATGGTTTCTCATCAGTATGTAAACGTATATGATTATTTAAATTACCAGATTGTGTGAATGCACGTTCACAATGTGGACATTTAAATGGACGTTCACCTGTATGTATTCTCATATGATTAATTAAATTACATGATTGTGCAAAACCTTTATGACATATATCACATACATATGGTTTATCACCTGTATGTGTACGTAAATGTATCAATAAATTACTTTGTGTATTAAATGTTTTCATACAATAACTACATGCTAATGGATCATTTATATTATTATGATGATCTATAGATTGATGTTGTTTTGTTTGTTGTTGTTGTTGTTGTTGTTTTAATTGTTGTTGTTGATAATGGTCATGTTTTAATAAATGCGTCTTCATTCTACGAAAATACTTTTTACATATTGGACATTTTTCTAATGGTAATGATTTACGGCGTTGGTACGTATCAACAGTACGTTCAACCTCCTCTTTTGTTACTAATCTAACTTGTGTACGTGGTGATCTACTACGCACTTTCTTACCATCATCTTTACATGGTGAATATTCTTTTTTAAATAATCTTATCTTAATATGTGGCTGTTTTTTCTCATTTACCGGTATTATTGATATGTCCGGTTTTACAATTGCTGTATTACCATCAATGAATTGTTGGGTCATAAATGAAGATCGCTAAAAAACAAATTAAACACCAACTATTGTTTTGTTTGACAATCATCTAATTTAATACTCACTTGTGTATCCATACCGTTGTTATCATCATCATCATCATCATCATCATCACTATCAGCATCCCTTATTGTTACATCTGGTTCGAGCATACGATGAAATTCTGCATCATTATGATGATCCATCCTTTAAAAATACAAAAACCATCACAACAACCATAAAGAAACATTTTTATTTAACAAACAAAAAAAAACAATTCTTGTTTACATTAGTGAAACAATAACCAAAAAAAAAATTGAGGTTATTTTAAACTGTCAAAAATTTGATAGGTAAATAAACAAACGAATAATAATACGATTGTCAACTGTTTGTTTATTTTGTTTTTTTGGTGGGAAAATCTCATACCTGGATAAATCAATAGAATTATTGTTGGAAAAAATGGTGAACAAACACAAACATTATTGGCTTGGTCCAGAATAGATTTACAAATCGAAAAAAAAAAGAACTCGATATGTTGCCTTAAGAATTGGAAGAAAAAAAAAATAATACAAAAAGTGCGCTATGGCTGTCAAAAATTATCCATCTTTTTCTATCGGTCGGGCGAAAAAAACATTTTTCACGATACTAGCGCCATCTCTAATAAATTCTCAACTAAATTTTTTTGTAATAATTAAGTAATTAACACTGAGAATTGTTAGAAATTAAGAAATTTACAGATAAATATGGAGAAGCCACAATTCAACTGGTTAAATTGGTATTTTTTTTATTCTTGTTAGATAAATAGGAGGTGTCTGTTTTATCGATTTACAGTAGTGCCAACAGATTACTCATAAATAAACCATACTCTAAGTATTATAAGGGAAAAATTACAATAATTAAAGTAATTACAGCTAATTATGGTTTAATTACACATTCAATTTACTGTATCATCTAAATTTACACCAATATTGCTCATGTTATCTGATAATAAAAAAAATTTATTAAACTAAATAGTAGTTTGTTAGGGTTTTTAAATTTATTCATATTGGTATTAGTAGATCTGTCATTTCTTTTTTGATCGGGTGTTATAGCCGTCAACATGGGTGAGTGTTTATGTTAAAAACTTTTTATTAATTTTTCTTGAATTATAATGAAATAATTAATAAATCTCCTACTATTACAATTAATTGATTATCTTTAATAATGTTAAATCATTTAATTCGCTTCTAATTAATGTAATAATTTGTATAAATCTATTCTTTGAGCGGCATCTCAACAGTTAGGTCGCAAACTTTATCTTTAATCATCTTAATCATCTGCCATTATTTTGTTTGTAAAATCAATAAATTTGCTTTAAAATAACTTAATTAATTGTTGTAATACCATATTGTTATGTTTAATTATTATTTTTATAAATGAAAATTTTAAGGTTATGTTGATTTTTGTTTGATCTTTAGGTAAACCTCGCGGTCTTAGAACAGCTAGAAAGCATGTAAACCATCGTCGTGAACAACGTTGGGCTGATAAAGATTATAAAAAAGCCCATTTAGGTACACGTTGGAAGGCTAATCCATTTGGTGGTGCTTCCCATGCTAAAGGCATTGTTTTAGAAAAAGTGTAAGTATTTTTTTATTATTTCAGAAGAAAAACAGAAGATGCATTATGAGACCATTATAATGTTGTATAATTAACATTGTAGTGTTTATTTTTTAAATAATGCAATATTAAATTGATTTTTACTCTGAACCATTGGAGAGCTGTTTCAATTGGCTCTACGTACTGATATGAGTATTACAATTTTCCAAAATTTATTGTATACATTGCGCAGGATTTACTTGTGAATGGTGCAATTTTTCTTGGATTCCCAATCACAGGAAAATTCTGTGCGTTGTGTTCAATATCAATCATCAACAAAAAAAATGCCGTATTTCTACATTCATTTAAATAATTATAGATAAGTGGTGTAATGTGGTTTTGTTTTTTTTTAATTATAGAGGTGTTGAAGCCAAACAACCTAATTCAGCTATTCGTAAATGTGTCAGGGTACAATTAATTAAAAATGGTAAAAAAATTACCGCATTCGTACCTAGAGATGGTTGTTTAAATCATATTGAAGAGAATGATGAAGTATTAGTTGCTGGTTTCGGTCGTAAAGGTCATGCCGTTGGTGATATTCCTGGTGTTAGATTCAAGGTATTTCCTTTGTTCAATTTATAGAAAGAAATTTTTTAATAATTTTGTTTAATTTTGTAGGTCGTAAAAGTAGCTAATGTTTCCTTATTAGCTTTATATAAGGAAAAGAAAGAAAGACCAAGATCATGAATGTTAATATTGTTTATTTTATAAATTTAATGCTTGTATTTTAATAAAGTACAGGAATTTATTTATTTATTTTTTTCTTTCTGAAATAGTCTTGTCCCAAAAACTGTCAACCTGCTCCGCTCTCTATAGGACTAATTGATTTTATAGGAACCCATTATGTAGTGAATGACGTCACTGGTGATTGCGTTCGCAACGCACTTTTTCAACATGGCGGATTCAGAATTAAAGTGCTTGTGGACCAACTGCAATCTAATGGCGTGGTAGATATAAAGATGGCAATCTACCACCAATAAATGCAATAGCAGTATCTACTGTAAATAAGTAACGCTGTAGGAATAGGGCGTCCAAGGAGACAAATAAATTTTTAAATTAAAATTTAAGTGACGAAAAAACATTTTAGAATCTCTTTGTGCTATATTTCTACACAAAATTCATTGAGTCGTTACTGGTAGTATAACTTTTGATGTGTGAATGGTCAACTTTTGCTCTTGATTGAAAACATCATTTCTTTGAGACTATAGTCTTTGTGTCTACAAACTTTTTCATAGCAATTAGAAAACAGTCCCACCTAAAGCTACTCTAATTACGGCTACAGATATTGAGAAATTTTTGGAAAAAACAGTCATGGGCAGTGCGGCAAAGGCACGTTTTTAAGGGCGACATTCTTTTCCACTACCTCTTACCTAAATGGTTTTTCCACAATAACAGTTATTTTTATTGCATTTTCTATTATCTTTCATTCTAGACAACTCCTTGAATAAAACGCAAAGTGAACATTGTCATGCGGGCGGCCTCCATCCACGCAGCTTCACTGACCATGGGCTATACTCTTGTGTTGGACTTTTGGCATGTAGTCTGCTACACAATTATCACGTATTTTTATAAAACGATGATTTAAATAATAGTTCCACGCACACCGTCTATGTGGTACATTATCATTCTCAACTACAATTTGTCTTGTGAACGGATACTCTTGTTTTATCTGGCATGTCATGTAGAGAACAGTAACTAGAGTTTTTCACACCTGCGGTAAACAATAGAAATAAAAGTTTAATAATTTACGAAGAAATGTCCTAGTCCTAGTTACGGCACTAGTCATGTATAAAACTTATTGTTCAAGTCTCCCTTATTTAGCATAAAAACACTTAACCTGTTTAATAATGAATCAATGAAAGTAACTCAAAATTAATTAAATATCGATCTATAAATAACTTTTTTTGATTCTAAACACAATATCTACACCGAATAGTTAACACCTCAAGCATTTATTTGTTTTAATGTGGATTAATATCCTGTTCTCCGCAATACAAACTTTTTCGTGAAACCAATTATAGCAAATAGCATTTTCGCTGTACGATGAATTCTTTTTTTTTGCTGTAATTAATAGAAGCACGTGTTAGACAGAGCCGCAAGTAGGGTGTGGCGAAGGTGGCGCCCGCCACGGGCACAAAAAATTGTGGGCTATGTACTATATGTAAGGAAAACTCGTAGAAAAAAACTCATATCCAGTATTTGTTCAATTAGTCGACAGTATATAGGAATCAAAAGCAGCACTTAGTTAGCCACACTACGCTTATATGTAAGTCCTACCAGATGGAAACTGATTATTTAGACAGGGGACTTCATACTGAGGGGCACGTGTTTTGCCGTTCCTGTTCATTGCCGAATTTAAGGAAGAAAATGGGGATGGGACCAAAAGCAATTTTTGAATGGTTGTTTCTTACGAGGAAACATCCATATACTTGGTAGATTTGAAAATCTCACGGACCTATTTAAGAAACTATTTTTCGTTTCGGATAACGTACAATTTGGGTTTTTTTTTCTAAATTAAAAGTAAATTATGAGTCTTCCAGCGTCCATATAGTCCATCCCAAACTTGTTCAATTTTGTTGAGAAAATTCTCATCCACACCCTTTCAATGTAAAAGATGAGAAGCTAGAATTTTGCCGATTCACAGGTTGTGACTTTTTACATTCTATCGGACGCCATAGAGTCGAATGTATTCCTGTATCAAATGGTTATTAGTAGCAGGATTAATTTTTTATTTCAGTTTATTAAGCCAATGTCCAATTAGTCATTTATAATCATGCACGGTATTGGTTTATAACAAATCCGCAAAAAATCAGTGATGTACGGCTAGAAAGTTTCATTCACACAGAAAAAGATGTTTATCTAATAATTATTTAACATTTCCGTTAGTAGATATTCTTAGATGCTGTTATATTCATTTAGAATGACGAATAAAATCAAATTTTCCAAAAATTGTACGATTCACCTTAATAAGCGTCTACCTATTCACAAAAAAAAAAAAATAACAATCAAATCGAGTGTCGCATTTTTACGTACATCACTCTGAATATATAGGTATATACTCCTTGTATCGACCATGGGCGCATGTCACACTGCGTCGATTCTCTTACCAGTTCCTTCATGCCTATTTTCCTACATAGAGAATCCGTCCAGTTTCTACCATCGTCTAAATCTGGACAGATCGGGATGCTGTACTCCGAGCTATATCGGTATGGAGCTACCCCGTATAGCATCACAAACATCAATCTGTCCACCAAGTATACAATTATTAACCGAATATCCGAAACCAAAAACACCAGTCAGCAAACGTTTATTGAGTGCAAGTTTGCAACAACAGCAACAACAACAACAATCAGCTGAACCATTATTTGCTATATTACCATCTATACCAACATATCGACCTAGTAGAAGACGTGAAGAGGCACGTGCTTTAGAAAATTTAAGGAGACGTTTACAAGCTGTTAGAATTTCACATGCTAATAGACCGGAACCGATTGAAGCCAGTTGTGTTAATAATAATCTTAGTCCGACTGATTTAGATAATAGGCCACTTCTGTTGCAAAAGGTAAGACATATTCTGCTAATAATTTTAAGATATAATAGTAAAAAAAATTGGAACAGGTGGCTTGCCCGGCGCATCCACCAAAAATGCACCAACTATCCTCTATCCACATTAGCATGTTTATCATTATTTTATAACAATTTTAACACTATTTCTAGTTAATATTAAGTCTACAAACAATCATTTCATCAAAATATGCCCTTTATACTGGTGATAATTTTATTAAAACTATACATTGCCTTAAAAACATTACTCTTGTAATTTTATTTGAATTCAGATTATACTGCGTGCCTGCTTTTGTATTACTTTTTTAATTTTAACTTACTGAAAGTTTTGGATATCCTCCCACGAGGTTTTTTTTTATGTTTATTTGTACCGCTAGGCACGATATTGCTTTATAAAAATAACATAATACGATTCCTGCGGAAATGCGTAACCGTTCTCTATTATTAAGACGTGACGAAAATCACAAAACTTTGTTATTCTACTATATTTATGATATGATTGGGAAATTTTGTTAATTGTGTGGCTTTCTGATAAAATTTGTTATCTACAGTTAATTAATCAATAAAAATTGTATCAATATTCTATGAAATTATCATTAAATTTATTATTATTCCCCGGTTTATTGAAAATTTAATAAACACCTTCCATAATGTTTTCCGGTTTGATGTTTATTTGGAAAATTCGGTAAATATTATGCCCGCTACACACTATCGTCGTTTTACTCTGCGTTTCGTCAACGACGATAAAAAATTGAACCTATCGAGGACTAATGGGAAAAGCTAAATAAAAAACGATGGAATGACGGAAGACTTGAGACTGAAAGAAAATCTGAATTTTGATGGTACCCCGATATCCGAAAGATAGCGAGAAAAATATGAATGACAACATGGGATTAATGGTAAGAAATGGTGAAGGTGTAGGTATATACAACGATGGAAGCGAAACGCTAAATAGACAGAGCGAGAAAATAAGAATGAAAATCAAGATCAAGGATAATGTTCCTTCTTCTCTTCTAAACTTTTTGTTGTTTTTTAAAATCAAATTAACTAAAAATCAGTTAGAAGAAACAATATGGAAACTGAAAATAATTTGAAGGGTCGCCTTTTAATTGCCCTCTCGGTACAGAATGTGACTCTTCACAATTACAGCTTAATAAATACAACATTCTATAATTACCACATTGCAAATGAATCCAAATCCAGACATTCAACATTTCACGAACTCTTGCAAAACACTTCAGTGTATGCAGGTATAAAAATACAAACTAGAACACACAGCAATCATATTGAATTGTTTTAATACAAGAAATGTAACCTTTGATATTTATTTGTTAAATCTCCTAATAAATGGAAAAACGCATTCAAAATAAAGTTATAAAAGTCCTGATGGAATTTATCGATTTTTAAAGTTGAACTCTTATAAAACTGCAACATCATCATTGATCCTATTAGGAGAATTCAATAAAAGAACGTTCAGTTGGCATAAAAGCAATATGTAAACGGAATAATCCGTCTACACGCAAATTAACAATTTACTCAATTATTACATTATTTATTATGCATTTATTGTATGCTTGTTTCCAATCCAATAATCCGCCTCTTTCGATTAAATCACTTTCTCTGATAATCTAATTTATCATTTTCAGAATGTAGCATGATCAATAAATTTATTGTGATAGGTGGTTGTTACATTTGAATTTTAGTCGAAATTTGAATAGAAACATTTCTAGATTTTCAACGGAAATGAATGTAATAAAAAGCTTGATAAAAATGGAAGGGTTCGATGATTAATGTTAGTACTACACGCGAATTTCTTTCGATACACCCTTAAAAATAGCTTTCTGTTAATTTTCGAATTATTCACTTAACGTGTCAGAATCAAATACAAAATTTTACTGATTGTGATAGACAACACAACAAAGAAATTATCATAACGGAAATTTTCAATATTCCAAAATTTTCTCATTCAAGTCACGATTTTTGTTTTGGTTTTGTTTAATTCAGTCGTTCTAAATTTAATTAAAATCATAATCTTTGTAAATTACTAGTACTTTTACAAAACAACTATTTGATTAGGAGAACAGTTAAATAAAAGCGGTCGTTTATCTTCTTTTCTTTCACTTAATTTTTACTGATAAACACGCAAATCGCTAAAGTAGTTTGTTTAAACAAAATGCTAAGGTCAGTCTAGATTTTAGCGATAAACGGTTGGATTTTATCAGTGTCTGACCTTTAATGTTTAACACCTTTACTTTTGTGTTATCAAACTTCAGCTTTATCACATAAATTTTACCAGTACATGTATTCCATTTGAAAATCACTGGAATATTAAGTTATTAGCTTATTTTTAAACATTTACATGACGTCAAATCTTACAACATAAAAACATTGATTATTGTAGTTTATTAGAGTATTTGAAGTAAATAAATTAAGCGAAATATAATTTCCGCTTTATGAGTCAATTATGTAAATTTCTACATTAAAGTCTCTAATCGTTGTTACGAAAGTTTTTGTTGAAAAGAAAAATTGTAAAGTGTCGCAATGGAAATTTATTCACGGCATATTAAACGAAAAGTAATTTGAAATTCATAACTGAAAATGTGTACGGTTTCCTTAGCACAGCATCCGGAAACATTCACCTAATTTGTGGCAGTAGAATAGTTTATTCATAAATTACTTTAATAAGAAGTTGTTTCTGTTGAAAACAATGCCTTAAGTCATTCTAACATGAATGTAACTTCACTAACCAGGCCCGGCGCAAGTAGTTGTGCAGGTTGTGCACCACACAAGGGCGCCAATTAGATGGGGGCGCCAAATTAGGTTTTAAATCATATCAAAATTAAGTACAGTTTTTACTGTTATAATTTCATTCATGTAGTGTAGGATTCTGTCCTTCACAAAAAGTGATTATTGTGGTACTTTTGTGACAAAGGATTTTATTTTACAGTAAGTCAATAAGGGGGTGTCAAAAATCTGTGTGTATAAGAGCGCCTCACGTGCTAGCGCCGGTCCTGTCAGTACATACCACACTCACAACTAGTGTAACAATGGGGCAGAACATTTTTGGAAGCTTAGTTTTCTATAGGATACGCAGTATAATATTGATAAGTAACTAGTTGCGTGATTAGTGCAAATTTCCTTACATCATTGGTCAAGATAACTATCGTGTTAATTGATTATACTTTGAAATTGAGAAATTGCCAATAGCCATGAAAATAATTATATCAAAAAACAGTGGCGGACTAGATCACTGGACAATCAAGTAGATCTACAATAGGTCAAGTTATTTAAGGATAACTATATAGTTTTCTATTTTTTGTTACAGATTTTAAGTAATCGTCCTGTTAGTATGGTGTTAGATGTATCTGACTTGACAACAGCATGGAAAGATAGTGATTTTATAACAGATTGTTTGTGTTGGCATAATGTTTATAGACAACGACATGGATCACCACCATTAACAATGTGTTCTGAGGTAAAATTTAATAATAATAAAGCACCAACAAAGCTGTTTTCTCTAAAAATATAAGTTTATCGTCTTTTATAATAACAGTCCTTTAACCTATTTTAGTCATAAGAAAGAAGAAATTCTATATTAATCTGAAGGTATCATAAACTACCAGTTTTGTCTTGTGAATAGTGAAGCATTAAGATGCGTCTCCATACACATTCAGCCGGCAACATGCCAACAACGCTTGCAACACTGTTTGCGGCTACTGTCTACACTGGGCTACATGCCACCGCAAATTTCCGTTTTAATTACGTGTCCCATGCATGGACTGCGAATCCCTATGCTAAACAACGGTGGAGTTTCGTACATACCAAGTTTTAAGGACAGAGAATATCGCCCGGGGCAAGTTGTCTCTTTCTAAGACATATCATCTACCGAATTTTACCGGTTGGTTGTCCGTACCTAGCACCATCAGTTAGAAAGAATAAGACTGCCCCGGCACAAGCGATTTGCATCTAAAAGTTGTAGGCTACACTCCCCTCTAACGCTACTCGTTATTATAAATCCATGGTCCCATGTGTCTTTTGTTTCACATAGCTGGCAGTATAAATCAGCTGATTGGACTTGTGACGCAGTTTATTTTACTGTACATCGTTTAAGTACTGTGGTTTATAATAGATAAATATAACCGATACTGCTCCTTTCTTATATTTTAGAGTTTTATATTCCATATGGTGCTCAAGTATCACCCAAAGCACGAAGAATTATAAGTTATTTCCAATTATTCGATGCAACAAACTAACTAGCCATAAAACACGTCTATACGGGAACCACATTGCTTGCAACATTCCTTCGATGTTTATTCATTTACCGCTATCGCATGGAACAAATTGCAGCACTCAAAACTGTTGACTTGCGTTACTACCTACGCGAGAAATTTCATACAAGCAGCATGTTGGCGGCTAAATGTGTTCGTGTGGAAACGCGCCTCCAGAAACGATACACTCCTTATATTACGCAACTTGTAGGACAGACGGTGTATACGTTTTAATGATCCTATCCTAGCTTATAGATACTGGTTGTTTATATTTTGATACTGTTACACTACATTCTTTATTACAAACTATTAAAAGGCTCATCAATTTTACAAAGCATAAACAAAACCGCAATTAGTTAATAAGAGCCATCTTTTTAATAACTGCTTTTATGTAATCTTATTGATCTTTAAATCAATATTAGCATTAGAGAGCTTTTTCACTAATGTATAGATTTCTAACATAATATTTTACCGATACCTACCAGTATTTCATTTCTTATTGATGCTGTTTTTTTTTTGTTTACAGTTGTGCTATTTGGCTCAAACTTGGGCTAACCATTTAGCCCATTCGAATCGTTTTTATTACAGACCTGATAAAGATATTGGTCAGAATTTATTTTGTCGATCTTCCAATGTTTTAGTAAATGATGTTACAGGTAAAAACAATTAAATTCAAAACCAATAAATACAATTAAATAAGACAAAGATAAAATTTTAGGCCAAGAAGTATCTGCTTATTGGTATAGTGCTGTACGACAATACGATTTCCGAAAGGAGCCTGATGTTCTACACGTCAATGTTAATGCAGGTATAGAACTATTTATAGTTTTATTTATTATTATTCTAATATTATGATTCAAATTAAGGCCATTTTACGCAATTGGTGTGGGCAGCATCACGTCATTTCGGTATAGGTAAAGCACGTTCACGTTCTGGTAAAATTGTTGTTGTTGCTCATTATGCTCCTGCTGGTAATGTATCTGGAGCATATTTAGAAAATGTACTACCACCATCAGCTGAATATTTGGCACATTCATTACGTTTAGCATTACCATCATCACCACCACCACCAGGTCCATCATCATCATCATCGGTTCGAGCAACGTCATCACATCGATTTTTAGTAGGTAGTGAAAGTTCTACATCCGAATCTGGACGAAGTATTTCCGGTAGTACATAAGCATTTATCAACAGGATTGAAGAAAACAAATAATGATCTCATTAAAACGACAATCATAATGTTTATATGAAACAGAAGTAGAGTCTGTATATGGATTGTTTTTGTTAATTGTTACATGTGTATAGTTGATTCACCTTAACTTGTTAGTCAATCTGACATTAGAACAGTAAAGCCAAGTTAAGAGACATGCAATTCGTATAGATGATATTGCTGTTTTTATTGTTTTGAAGTCAAGTCGATTAAATAACAATAAATCTACTATAAGCCAACCAGTAGATTAGTGTTTACCTACTTGATTTTAATTGTAACAATTTAGCAGACGTAATAAGAGACTGAATGTTAATTTATATGAATTGAGCCTGTTCAAATCTACATAATACTGAGGCAAATTTGTCTTGGCCAACTTGTCTGTCAGTAGAACAAAGCATATGCCAGAAGATCCCAAATTTGATATCTAACAGGCAGTGCCGGACTTTTACCCACTAAAACTGGGGTCTAATTCTTAAATAACGCAATTGCCGCCTTCTAATTGCACAATCTTAGCTTTATAATAATCTTTATTTGATATTAAAGGACATTTTTCGCCCTTCTATAAGAACTTAGCCCTTTTCTTGAATCCGGCTCTGTCAATAGGGTGTTTAAAAATGAAGTTAGCCAAGTCAAATTTGGTTTATTCTACATTAAGGTGGATAGAGTGCTGGAAATGAAGATCTCTTTTTAGAACACCCATGGTGTTAACAAAAATAATCCATTTACTTCAAACTGACATACGTACAACTGTTTATTTATTTGCAACTTGAGAAACGGCGTTCAAATTCAAATAACCTAACAATCAAAATTGTTTAAAATTATAGAAAACATTGTTGAATATGCAAAGAAAATGTCAACAATGAAATTCATACTAGTCTATTAAGTTAATTAGTACTTGGAATTTCACACACATCCCATTAATTACTTGTACAATCTAAACTACTATTGATAATCTATTCGACCTTGTAGATAACACTATAATAGAGATTTATATTGTTGATAGGTGCCAAAAATTAAATAAAATCAAACAATAGAAGACTTATAATCAAAACAACATAGTCTAGATACTATACGAATTTTTGTAGTTTAAAACAATCTAAAATTTTTTATTTTGAGCTATATGTAGACTTTTTCCAGGACCGGTTTCATTATTCGCGGCATGGATTTTTTTCACACCGGTCCTGACTTTATATATCTACCTACAAATATTTATTAATATCGCACAATTCACAATTTATATAATTGCACGAAATTCTAGTGTTTTTTAATCTTTAACTCGCTAAATCAAAATGTGGATTGACTTAAATGGCAATCAATGTTGCTCATATTTATAATAAAAAAAAAAATACCCCTCTTGAAGCATGTGCCTGAAGGACAAACAAGACGAAATTAGCTTTGCTTAATTATACAAAAATAAGGTTGTGAATAGCTTTAGTTGTTAAAAAATCTCATATACTTCAATCAAAGTTGGCTTAATTTCCAATTGTGTAGTTAAGGCCTAGTTGAGCTTCCCTTCCTTAATCTAGACTTAAGGTCGACCTTGTCGTAAATCGTTCATTTTAATAAACGAGAATCTAAGTGACTATCAAAGTGGAATAAGTCTTATATTCAAGGAAAATAAAACAAGATCAGATACGAATTATGGTAAATTGAGTATAAGGAGCAAAAATGTCAAATCTGATGGAGTATATACAACAAACGATGTTAATCAATGTAAAAACAGGGCTTTTAATGTTTTATTGTTGAATATTTTGGCTTCTATTTTATTTAAATATTTGGATAATTATACGGTAAATGTTAATTGTTGTATTTAATTGTTATTTGTTGTGTTATACGTTAATAATAAAAATTTGTAAATATTTACACAAACTATAAAAGCGTATAGGCTGTGAATTATAAAATAAATTATAACAAAAAGGCTTTTTACTTAAATAAATAATAAATTAGACTTACAATTATTGATATGTAACCGTTTTGTAGCAAATTCGTACCGATGCGTATTTGTCATAAAAGATTATGAAATATAATTACGAAAAAAATAACGGGTGTTCAAAATTATTTTGATTCTACATAATATTATCGATATCAGATGCTATTATCTCACATCATTAATGTTAGTTGTTATACTTGTTCAACATTAGAAATAAATGCAATTTTCTGTGATTAGTGTTAGTGTTAGTTAGGATCACCAATTAGAATCTAAATAAATTTGATCACTCGTTACAGCAGACTTTTCTTTATCAGAATGTATCAAAAATCATAGCAATTTTGCATAAACATATTTATGTATTTATTTATACACAAAATATGATAAATAATTGTTAAAATTGTTGTCAATGCTGCACTTGTTGTTGATAAATAAAAAAAATAAACGGTTAACTGTGAACGTTTCTTTTAAATTATCCATCTTTATGGATTTCAAACTTTAGGAGGACATGGGCCAATTGCTCCGATTTTACCTGAGTCGCATTAAGTCGATGGGACGATTGCCCCGCCACCTATGGTGTTTAATCCACTAGTAATAAAACAAATCGGTTGCACACTTTGAAAATAAATTTCTACCTCTAACTAGGAGTTTTATATTATATTATAAATAAAAATCCCAATCAAATGTTAAGAATTGCTTAAATTAGAAAGTGTGCTAACCATTTCGTTTATTACTAGAGGATTAAGCACCACCGGTGTTACAATCGTCTTTTCGGCTTAAAGCGACCCGGGTAAAAGCGGCGTAATCGTCCCATATCGCTTTAGGAATATCACAAACTAAAGGTAAATGGAAAAAAATAATTGCCTTTAGAATACTTCATTCAAAAATCCATAGATTTGTAGTCAATGCCAACATTTAAGAGTACAATAAAAATTAAATTAGAAAGTTAAGGAAAATGTTTACAATTCTGCCAATCAAAGCAGGTAGAGAAAGGTCCCTTATTGTCTGGGGGTGTGTGTTGTTAATGTTTAGCTGTAAAGTTACTGATCCCCTATATTTTCAATTATAAATTTACCACTAGTAATAATAATTACCTGTTTTGGGAAAAACTTTTATAGTATGTTAAACGACTTAAAAGATCCAGTAAAATAATAAAAATTACTTCATAATAGATACAGTAGCAAGGACTGGATGGAAATGGTGAAATATTGCTACTATAAACAGTGGCAGCACTTTATTGGGGTGGAGCAAAATTTCCGTTGGGTACCCTTCGATTGACACCTTTTGAATCAGTTATAATTCAGTTTCTGTTAAATAATGAATAAATTGAGAAATTTGTTTTCGCCCTTCGATTATGGCGCTCCTTCCCACCCAGCGCCTAAAGCAAACGCGCTGCTCGCTCAACCCTAGGGCCGGTCCTGACTATAAATTATATCTAAACTTTGTCATGCCCAGATTTTAAATATTTATTTGTAGTGGCAATATTTCACCATTTCCATCAAGTCCTTGCTGCTGTATCTATTGTGAATTAATTTTATTTTACTGGATCTCTTAAGTCATTTAACAAACTATACAGCAATATCTGGCTAAAGTTAGTGCGAAAATAAACAGATATTTTTAAACGCAAAATTCTAATGTTGCCATTCAGGGGTCTTTATTGAAAATTTATGTTTTAATAATGGCCTTTAGATGACTAGAATTGTAAATCTGTGAAATGGAATTAATCTGGTTACCTGAAAATGGTAAAATTGTTTAAATTAAAAGATTACAAAGCGAATTATACTTAACCTTTTGAAAAGTCTTAAGTAGCAGTAAAGTTATTTCATATAAAAATGATAAATGTTATTATTCCGTAAATGTTTTTCTACCCCCCCATCAAAGTATCCGACAGATACAGAATTAAAAAAAAAACCGCTTATGATATGTTTATTTTAAAACAATCGACTTGACTCTGAAGTACCAAACGTGACGTCAGTGATACACATACATACAGAACATCTATAAGATGAAACTATTTAGGTATTGACATAAAACTAACCTACTGGTGGGTTATTGACTTGCTAAAAATGCATTGTAAGACATAATAAGTTTATCAGACAATTTAGGTAAATTAAATAACTGTCAACTCAGCACCTTAATTAATGTAAAATGTAGTCGATATTTATATCGTCAAATCATTAAATTTATCCCTACATCATGGGTCAAGTCTACAAATCATGGATAAACTTGGTATCTTAAACAAAAATTTACTTTCTCTCTCTCTGTGTTTATGTGTTAAACAAGTTCGTAAGGTTTGGTGTCAATGTATCACTAAATTAGTGCAATCTTGTCATAAAGTCAGGTCGACTGACTCAGTATAGATAGGATGTAAAATCTAGAATATCTACTGATTAAAATGTATCAAGTATATTTTTTTCAATTCTGAATTTCTAACAAGCCCTCCATCCATAATACAAACGATAAAAAGCTTATTCTTGGAAAACCAGTTGAGCCCTTTTATGTAATAACTGCTTTTCAAAGGAATTCTATAGAATTCTTAACGATAGGTATTTTTATTACGTTTAACTAAGATAACAACGCGTTTTACCAAAATTCTAACTTGGAACTTACAGTTTATCTACTAGTAATCATGTATTATC
>JAZBGY010001201.1:0-26640 GCA_037414755.1 Lydus trimaculatus | reverse complement strand
GATATAGAAGAACATCTCTCTAGGTCGAGCCATCATCCTTCCATCTGGTTGTTTTCCCATTGAGTCACCTACGTTTTGTTCAGGATTAGTCTGACGATAGACGATCATTCACATAAGATGGCTTTATGCTCCGTCACCTTAAATAATATTTTACTCTTATATGATGGGAATAGTAGAGTTATGTTGGTAGATATAGTCAACGTCATCCTGTCAACATCATTTGAAATACAACAAACAAATTGTAGAATATCTCAATTTTCCTACATTTATTCTACAGAAAAAAAGACATTGTAAAAAAACAAAAATACAAATGAAAAACTATCTACTATACAGTGGGCATAATGGGTAGGATAAAAATCGGGTTTAACTAAGCGGCACGCAAGGCGTTAAAATAGCACGCGACCTCTAATACTTGTTAGTGAAGAGGGTTCTTTCAAGTGGAGATTTGTAATTTATTAAATAGTTTTAGGTGTTGGCTTTAGACGAAAGAACTCGTTGATTGGAAAGCTATTGTTAACCAGTTTAGTATATAAATAACAGTACGTGCTCTCAACTTTGTTAGGGTGGCTTTTCAATGTTTGTTTTAAATGTTTTTAAAATTTTAATAGATTTCAACCCTTCAACAATTCTCTTCACTGTCTCTGTGTGTGGTGGAGTATTGTCACCAGATATTTTAAATATTCTCTATAAACGCCAAAAACAACTGCTATAACTGTTATAATGTCGTTGTATTTACATTGTTTATATTTCTAGATATTACAGTTAAAAGATGTGTCATTTTTATTTCTTGTATCATAAAAATACAATATACCGTTGTACAGCAATTATGTTTTCTTTTATTTGGAAAATTCGTTTCTCTGACGAGAACGTCAGCAGGTGAGTATATATGGATCGAAAGTAGTAGGTAGAGAGATAGGTAATATAACTGAGATTTTTGTGATTTTTACCAAACTCAATTACGTTGGTAGTTTTTCATCCCTAAGGCACCCTCGTGTTTTCATAAGGTGTATAGTGGTAGTCGCTTAGGATATACCAATTTTTTCCCACTCTTCGTCTCGCTGTGCTGATTGCTTCAAGGTTTAAGTAAAACATTTTTTTTTAACAGTATTCTCAAACCCAACTCAATATTTTTGTTATTGTTTTGTTATTGAGAAGATTTGCAATTTAATTATGGTATTTGTTGGAAAATTGAAATTTAAATATTGATGTTGATCAGTAGTAAAATGCACATTGTAACATGCTGGATTTTTATATAAAATACATCAGTGGAGGATTTGTCATCTAATTGAAAACATGGACTAAAGCTCCAGGGTTTATTAATCGTGCATCCATCACAAACTGAAAATATTCAAATCCTTTATGTTGCATTATTATTACACAGAAAATTCACATTAATTCTAATAAAATTTGTTAGATTTTTCTTTTTTTACTTAAATCGTGCAAAATTACATATATGATAGTTTATCGAAAATAATGTCATATTGGTAATGGTGTGGATGTTGACATGTAACTGTCCGTGGGTCAGCTTGGAAGACACGTTCTGGGGATTATACAGGACAACAACGCCCTATGCCCCATTCCAATAACTCCGCGTGCCAACATTCGCTTCGGTGTCACGCTTTCAATGCCCATGTTTATACATCGACAATCAATTCTTCTGTCTCTCTATTCTATATATGTATGTATACTCAACTATATACATATGCATACAATATACACTTTACTAGAGCATATGCCACCAGAATTGTTGGTCGACCCTTCAACAGACTGTCAATCCCACTCTTTGAATGTTTTCGTAATTATTGATATGATAATGAAACATGGATAATAGAGGGATCATAAGGTGATTATCGGCTTTATATTGAATAGTTACATCATGGAATTATTCTTTATTGTAGGTACAATTATAAATATAATTTTAACAAATTTTGGCAAACTTTCCTAATTATTTTTTTTTTTTGGTGAATTACCTTCATAAGGTAACCCTTATCGTAAATTGAAGCTAAAGGCAGATACTTAATTTCTTCTTTATTTTATAAATGTACGACCAACTATCTAGGTTAAGGAAATTTTTCTACAATATTCGGACCTACTCGTTACTCTAGCACAGTAAATCTATTTATATTTCATGATTACTAAAATCCACCATTTAGTTAGTTGGGCTGTTTCTAATTGTAAATAAATGCAGTTTTTATTACTCAATAAGTTTTCTTGAAATTATAGAAATTTCCCCATAAAAATTCTTTGTTAATTACGATTAGTCGTTTAATACTAAATAGTGTCTACAATTATTTTTTGCCACCCTTCATCATGTAAGAGCATCAACGCTTTATCACTTACTCAATTCGTGTGACAAGAGCACTCAACATTTAAATAATGACGTTCAAGAGTGTCACATTCACGGAGCTAATGGAAGACGCGACTGTCATGAGATCTAAGTAAAGTACTTTTGTACACACGCACACACACACACAACCACCACTATTGTCTGCGGTTGAGGATTACTTAATGCTACACCGTGTCTCTCATACTTAGAAGATACCTGGTGACAAATGAACACCTAGCTTTTCAATGGGTACAAAACATAGACGACATCTTCCAGTATTATATAAAGTATGTTGTCATCTTAGTAAATTATGGCGACTCTTTTTTTGGAGGGATTATTTTGTGAATTTTTGTAGAATATATTTCTTTTTTTTTTTTAATATTCTTGTTTCAATAAAATTTGATGTCATAGCTTGAATAACGATTGACTGATTGTTCCATTCAGCTTTCTCAAATATTTCTAAACCTGAAATTCAGGGCGGTAAACGAGCAAATCCTTGAGTAAACTTTGGTCCTACAACCCTTTTGCCACAGCAATGTTGGGATTAATAACTTATTGCAAGGATTTAAAGTTAGATGCTTTCACTTACTGCAATATCAGCCCTTTTATTAATTTGCAATACGTTCCCTTACTTTATTAACCAACGATATAAGGAGTTTTTATCGATATTTCTTATTACATACATACACAAATACATAATATGTATATACTTTTATGTAAACTTCTGCAGGAAATGATACGTAAAAGGAATATTTAACTAAAGCACATTTCAAGCTTCAGTTGAAGCGAGAAGCTATGTGACTGTAACTGACGTTCACCTACCCTAAACTGTGATTGGTTTACGTTAGGGTAGTGACACGCCTTCTAGAGCAACCCCGCCAAGTCGTTACGCCCACCTGCGTCTTCCCACACTTTACAATTACGGGTCACTAGCTACTACCACCGATTTAATGTCTATTACAATAGAAATTTAACCATCTGGTAACGTATTTATATAAAGTCTCTATACTAAAATTTTACCAAACATCATTGAAATTTAATTCAACCCTTCTATAAGATCACTAAATTCCAATCTAAGCTTATAATTTATAAGAAATCAATTAAAGATAATTATTTAACACGTATCGAATTTTATTTAAAATATGCTTTGATATAATTAAACGTGAAGTGAGATTACCTATATTTCTTAATGTTGGGGATGATGTGTGAAAGGGGTTGAAACGGTAAGAGAGGGGATGACATTATAGCAAGTAGGGGTGTGACAAAATGGCCTGCGGACCGAAGACCGGCGGCTCATGATCAGTCGGATAGTCGCGTTTCCTTCTCAACCACATTCTGTGGCTAATATTTACCAGAGTGACAATCTCGCTAAATATTCAAAATTACACACAAACAATTAAAAAACAAAATAAAATAATTAAATTAACACATTCTTGTGATAAATCAAATCGTAAACTTTATTGAATTCTACATTTTATAATTCGTCAAAATTGATTCATCTATTTGGGGGAAAGTTCGGTCTGTACAAGGCCGAAGAATGGGAACAGGTAAGATGAAATTTTTCTAAAAAAATGTGTTAATTTGATAGAATTTCAATATTGTTGTTAAGATGCAAAATCTATAAATAAACTTATTACAATAGAGTGTGGAACTTCAAAGGCATCTTGACAGAGGACCTTAATCCCTATTGTCCAAGAAATATTCTAATGTTGTGTAGGAGTTACCATAGCTACTAAGCATTAGACTATAATAGATATCTATATAGAGGATTATATTGCAAATTGAGAAATCCCATTATGTGAAAGAAAGCTTCTTACCGTTATGCTTTGCATGTAAATAAATACAGTAAACTCAATCGAATCAAATAAAATACAATCGAATGGAGAAAAATATGGACGTAATGTTTAGTCTGAGAAAAATTCAGGAGTAGGTAATTACTTCTTATCACAGAACTACAATTTTGAAAGACGGTGGCTTTACAATCAGTTAGTAGTTACTTCAAGAAGAATTTCTGCGTTTTAACGACTAACGTTAATCTCATAGCGAAGAAAACATCGTAACATACATAACGTTGTTAAAAGTATCTTTGATAAGCATTTATACGTTCCATGTTATTTCATTAGGCTAATGCTACAGTGTAGGAGACAATTTTTGTAATATTTTTCTCACTACATAATGGTACAATCTTCTTGTGTCTGTACCTTTCGATTTTGGACAAAAGCTTGATAGTCATGACGACTACAAGCGAAACTTTTAACGCAAAATTATACCAGAACTCTTGTCTGTAAGAACACACTTTTTTAGTCCAAAGGTACATAATTTAGTTAGTTCTAAACAGTTGTTGTTTGTAGCCAGTGATTTAAGTACAGGATGGGCCAAATTCAACGAATTCACTGGATATCTCGGATAGTCTGCATGATAGAACAATTATAGTTTCACATTACTGTACTGATTTTTGAAGGCAAATTAAGACCCGGAAACGAAAATCATGTATTTCTCCCGGTTTTCCAAATACAGCTGAAAATTGAAAAATTTGGCCAAACATTTTTGACGCAAAATTTTATGTAGAATAACATGATGTGATTATTTTCCCCATAAGGTATGAAGCCAAGTTGTATTTCTTTAAATAGCAACCATAGGTGACTTTGTTCTTAATGAAAAGCTTTCCTCTTTAGCTTCAAAAATTTACGTGAATAAGAATGCAAAGCAATAGACTTTAGAAGGTATCGAAGTAGACCATATTTGAAAATAGATTTGAGATAGATGATTTTTGTTTCCGATTCTGAATTCGCTTTTTAAAAGTAGTAATGTTAAGCTATAATTCCTGTATCATTCACACTATCCGAGATTCGTCAAATTTGGCTCACCATGTACAGAACGTTCCATTCAGGAAGAACCAGCTGTATAAATAGGTAATTATTTGAAGGATAATTCATTAAGATTGCAGAGGTTTTGATTAAAAGTGAGAAAAAAAGGCAATCTAGATTAGCTTCGATGGTTTTATTGTTTTCCACCATTTTTGTGCTTCTTTCGCGACTATACCACCTCTTTCAACTCTTATTAAATAAGAATATGCAAAACAATCCTTTTGAGTGAAACATTCTATGTTTAGGGTCCTATTGAATGCTACAATTTTTGGAAAGCAACAACCTTAAGCAGCCACTCTGTCGAGTCAATTAAATAAATGACAAACGATTATTTAACAAATTCACCTTTTGCATTACCGTAGAAAAGTATATTTTGCTATTTCCTACTTCGTTTATGAACATTTTTTGATTTTGAATGCTTCTCTAAATATTTCATAATTTATTACAACCGATTACAACAATTTAATTTGTAAATTCTTCCAGGCGACAGACTCCTCGATATCCCTTGTAAAGTGTGCGGTGATCGTAGTTCAGGCAAACATTACGGTATCTACAGTTGTGATGGTAAGTTAATTTGAATAATTAACGATTTTCATTTAAATTTGTAGTTTAGATTTTTTTTAAAAATCATTTGAAATAAATAGGTTGTTCTGGTTTCTTCAAACGCAGCATCCATCGTAATCGTGTTTATACATGTAAAGCAACTGGTGAAATGAAAGGCCGTTGTCCAGTTGATAAAACACACAGGAATCAATGTAGGGCATGCCGTTTATCGAAATGCTTTCAAGCCAGTATGAACAAAGACGGTATGTAAAACTGACAAATATACTATTTATTGTATGTATGGCAAGCAGGCAAGCTTTATATTTCGTCCACTTTGATTAGGTCTACTTGACTTGACATTTCAAACAAACGTTCTTCTGATGCTGAATTAAACTTCTTTCTTTAGACACTTTATTGCTTTATCATTGTTTTTCTTACAATCAAGCCAGATTGATCAAAGCAGATACTGTACATTTTCTTACAAGTCACATTATTACCGGAAATCTTGGCATACAAGTCGAGTTTTTGAGACAAAAAAATGGCTTAAAATCTTGGAGGTCGACTTATACACCTAGTATAAAATGCTAGAGTTTACAAAACGAATATATAAATTCCTATAATAGTATAAATAAAAAATGCATTGCCGTAACTAACTTTTCTCTTGTTTGCGGTCATCAATATAAACCAGGTGATAATGAAGGTTCAAATGTAAGTTTCAGATTATTCTGTTCGGAGAATTAATTTTCCTTGAAATAAAAGAGCGCTGTTATTTTCTAAAAGACTAAACAGACAAATTATCTCATAAAAGTAGCTGATCGACTTATACAGCGAGTATATGCATAAATCTAAATAAACGGGTGTATTTCTTAATATCGACTTATGCACAATATCGCCTTGTATACCGGGATTTATGGTAGGTTAAAAATTTATATTAGTTAAGTATTACATGAGCTAGATTCGAGTCAATAAAAGCACACTATTCCTTCTCAAATATTACAATTGAATTTTGATTTTCAACAATTTTCTTTTCTCTGATTCTTTTCTGATTTTCCATTTCCTAGCATTGATAACAAAAATAATTTATTGCTTTTGAAGCACAGTCGGATTAATGTCGTATTTATTGTCACCTGTGTATCATTTTTGAAAGGTAGATGGATGCGTCAGAATATATTGTCGCCATATATATTATAAAGGAATTGACAAGTGGTTGAATTACAGATCAGCGCTGCAGGGTATTAATTACATTATTCGTCGGACAAAGGATTCGATTTATTCCATTGCTGTGTTTCTATACACAACATACACCCCATGTGACCATTCAATATTGAATGTTTTTCGTATATCACAAAGTGTTTCTATTGGTTATAAGCTTTATCAGATTATATTTTGTTATCCATTCCGCTATATCATACCTACAGGACAGGTGATTTAAACGTATGAAAAACTCTCACAATAATTCAATTTTATCAAATTTGATGATGTATTAAAGGACATATGAGATGATGGTTAAAATCTTGGCAACTTTGGTAAGTTGAATTTTTGCTTTTGGCACTTTTGTTCTTGTTACTTTACAATAAAGAGGCAGTGTGAAACACGCCACGAGTTGAGAGGGCGATGTTCTTTACAAGTTTTGGCGTTGTTCAGCCGCAAACATGACACCACCATCCTTTCCTCATCCCTTTTCACAATAAGTTTCTCAACACCACCTCCAACTCTCCGTCGAGTCACTGAAACTTGTAAACTTCATGCCGTTATCTACACATAAAATTAATAACAACATAGATGTAATTTTATTTCGTTTTATTTCATTAAGTTGTCAAGATTGTAATTTTCGGAAAAAAAAAATTCCATCAAAATTCCTATGACTGAAAGACTCAAATGAAATTTATCATGTGAAGTACAACAGTGAGCTGGAGGAGGGTTGGTGTGAATGACAAGGGGTGAAACGTGGATCGCTTTCACGCGGATTTGCACTCTCCATTCTAGCCACTGATCCTTGCTAGGTTTGAACGCCCGTTAATGGGGATTGGCGGCTCCGTAAATAGAGCGGCATTGAGCCTTCTTACCAGATAGACTCTTCTAAGATGTCTGATCGAGATGTATAGTACGTGACGTTTTCGAATTGCCTGGCTAACTTGGCATTATTACAATATTGATGACGGCTTTATAGAATGCTCTTCTACGTCGCGGGATTTTCATTCAAAAACGTAACCGCATAAAATGTGATGCTTCCGTTAGTAAAACTTGAAAAAAGTTCTATTTTTGTTGTTGTTGTTGCTGTTATTCAGTCTCCCCAAGTATTTCATAATTACTAACGTATCTGTATTATGGCAACAGCTTGAAATCGTGCATATAACCAATTTACAATAGTCTGAAGCGCCCCAGTCTGTACGTTCACCAAAATCACCTACGTGTTGTGCGGGTGGGATTGTGTAGGGTGAGAGCATCCCTGCCGGCCCTAGCCGGAGGCAGCAGGAGCTTGTGAACTTGCAGCTGTGCGCATCAGCCCCGCTCATTAATGATGATGTGCTACCATCGGCCTCAAGACTACTTCACTTCTCGCTACACACCGTTGCCAGACACAAGGCCAGTTTCGTCAAAATAAAAAAAAAAGAGAAACGGGATAATAAAGCATCCAATAAATCTTCTTTCTGTATAAGGAAATTGCTTTACGCGAAAAAGCTTTTCACCGGTATTAAATCAATTTAGCGATTATTTTACAACGGATTTCTTTCAGTTTCGACTCGAATCTTCAATTGACAATAATACTTGGATTTTTTCAGCAATTTCTTTTGCATTCGTTTAGTTTTCTGTATCAATTACTGTAAAAAATGCTGTAAAACGTAGCAATAAGTAAGTAAGTTTCAATACAGCTTTTCATGCGAATGGTAACTTTGAATGGTCATAGACAACTTTGAAAACGCTATATTTTTGTAAAGATTCAAGGGATGTATATTTAGATGGGGCACGCAAACCTATTGAAAACCTTTCTACCGGCATAAATCATGGGAATATTTAATAGGATTTTCAAGCTTACAAATGTTCATTTCTTGAGAATTCATCGCTTCCATCATCACATTGAATTTTAGTTTAAACGCAATTAAATACAAAATCATTTCAAAAGTGTACATACCTACTTTTATAATTTGTAGAGAAATTCTAAAAGAAGACGATTGTCCAGTTTTGTTTATTGTGGAATATTTTATGTGAACTTTGCTTATTTTACGGACTGGAATAAGAGTAAAGGTGGTGTTTGAAATGTATTATTCGGTGTGTTGGCTGTTTGCCTCAAGCAGCTATTTCGGCGTAATCCCAGGACGGATTAAAGCCGCCATTAATCACACACTAGATACAGCTTAGAACATTGAGCCGAAAGGTGAAATTCCAATTCAATCTATTGAGCACTTACCGCCTTTCAAAAGACTCTTTCAACCGATTTAATAATCTTTTGATCTTTCTGTCTCAATACACAAAGAATATACTATCGATATTTTTTTAAAAGTTGTAATAAAATTTTCCTACATGTGTGTTTAAAGCCAAATGAAAATTTGTTCGGATGGATGGTTCTTATTGTTAGTAGTAGTGTAAAGCAATGGAACTGTTGTTTATAGTCGAATGTATCATGTGAACTCGACATGTTCGGTGTTGGGCATAGCTAAGCCACGGTAATCCTATCATCCGATAGTGTCATGTCATTCTGTCAGGCCAGTTGAGCGAGGGTCAAATGGACCTACCGCACACGCGCAGGTTTCACCACAGGATCACAATTCTGCAGCTTCCTGGGTGTGGTAAATGTTATTATCCTTTCATGACTATTTACCTTGATTTGTCAGAGTCGCTATTTTTCAACAAAAAAAAATCGATAAATCCCTAATAAGATTTTTATAATATTCCCATTCTAATGCGAAGTTCATTTGGTAATGGTTAGTTTATTTATGTTTAATTTAAATGTCAATATTTTTATTTATTAATTTGCTATTTGTGTTAATTCTGAGAATGCCGTAAGCACGTCACATGTCCATACAATAGCTCAGTTCCCACACTATCATTCTGATGGCCTATTTTATTCGGAACCGCTGATCTTTTGCTCCCTTTAAAATGCTGAATCAATAGATTAAATTGCGAACGAATTGAATCCTGTTTGAATTGAGGCAGTGAGCGCGAAAAGTGATTAAGATTTTAAAGATCTCTTTTAAAAAGCCCGTATCATTTTAACACTCAAAGTTAAACAGTATTTTTTAGTCGCTTTTACATTTTTTAAAAGAACTAAAGAGATTCATTCTTTTATTAGTTCAAGCTTTTGTACTTATCAAGATTCAGACAATCGTGATGCCGTTTTAATTTTTATGCTTTATTTTATACCTACTTACAAAGAATTAAAACTAAATCTGTGCATTCTTTTAAAACACAATTCAATAGAAAGACTTTTATTTTATTTTAACTCAAGTTGAACAACTTCAATCAGAAACGTTTTCTTTTTGTTTCCTTTTTGTAATGTTTTATGCTTATTTTTTCAGCTGTACAACATGAACGCGGTCCCCGTAAACCAAAAATCCAATCATCATCAAATCCTATACAACTTCAACCACCTACAGTTGGTCATAGTTTACAACACATACCAGTTAGTGGTAGTAATGATAACAAGTTGCCACCGACTTCAGTATCACTACATTTTCCACCGACTTTATTCGGACCACCCCGACCGATGAAAGCATTAACCTTACCACCACCATCCGTCCCTAGTCCCACATCGCACATTGATACTATACCACCTTCTATGTTTCATCCACCGGCATTACCACCACCGCCAGGTCTTTTACACATATTGATGTCAGCCGAAAAATGTCAGGTTTGTAGTGTAAACCCTGTTTGGTTGATTACACATTAATTAACAAATTTATTAAAGGAGTTAGTTTGGGGTACGAAATTGTCACAAATAGAATCACCATCATCGAGTGAAAGTACATCTGGGATTATTTCAAGTCCTGGACTGCCTTTACCACAAGGACCTTCGATTGCACCATTACCTCTAACACCAACTTGGGAACTGTTGCAGGTAAGATTCGTGATTTTACCCCTTTTTTTTCTAAGAATTGTAGCACGTGCTTGTCACGTGTGGACTTATAGTGACACCCTCGAAAAGTAGGTGTGGTATATTTCGTTGACTTGTTGGCATTCGTGGTTGACTTTTCAGTAATAGTCGCCGGTTGGTGTATTATCTATATATATAATATCCACCCCCTTAAAATAAGGAACGCCTACAACAACAACTTTCTGTATGTATTTTAAATTTTATAGGAAACAGCAGCTCGTCTTTTATTTATGGCTGTTAGATGGGTCCGTTGTTTAGCACCATTTCAAACATTAAGTAAACACGATCAGATTTTATTATTACAAGAATCTTGGAAAGAATTGTTTTTACTACATTTAGCCCAATGGTCTGTACCATGGGATTTATCGACATTATTAGGATGTCCTCAAGCAAGAGAACGACTACCAGCTGATATACATACTGCCGTTGAAATAAAAACCATCCAGGTAGGTGAATTATATCGTATCGGTCTTCTATTAGTCGACTTGGTTTTAGAATAGTGTAAGAGGATATCTACAAACAAAAAAAATTCAATTACCTCACTCTAGAATTAGTTTAATAAATTTTAAAGCGGTTTTTAAATGATAGTCAGAAAGGTCTATAACAGGACTATACGGTAGGTGCTTCAAAAGTTGCTAACCGAGTGTTAGAAACGTTTTCTGAGACAGGTAGCCCCAAGGTGTACATGCTTTCGCAGCGCGTTTTCCTTGACGTAGCGTTTCATTCTCAAACAATAAACGCTTTAGAACTTATTTGTACACCAAATATTTTAAAATCAAGTCATCTATAATAGATCAAATGAGACTCACAATTGATTCTTGATAATTTTTTGTATGCAGGAGATCATGTGCCGTTTTCGTCAGATTTCCCCAGACGGCAGTGAATGTGGCTGTATGAAAGCTATAATATTATTCAAACCAGGTAGATATACATACCTACCTATATGATACAAAATATCATGTTGTTTTTGTGATGTTGTTTACAGAAACAGCAGGACTATGTGACGTACAACCAGTAGAAATGTTACAGGATCAAGCTCAATGCATCTTAGGTGATTATGTGCGTACAAGATATCCAAGACAACCAACAAGATTTGGACGATTATTATTACTTGTTCCAAGTCTTAGAGCTATACGATCGCTTACAGTTGAATTATTATTTTTTAAAGAAACTATCGGCGAAATACCAATTACGCAATTATTAGGCGATATGTATTATATGGAGAAATGCGTTAATGGACCACAAGTGTAATTTTATTTGTTTTTTCCTTCTAATTTAATTCAAACTAGTCAAATTCAATATTTAAGAAGAGATATTGTACAGATTTATATTATTTCTGTGATAAGACCGTTGTCATTATTTATTTATTTTTTTATTTTTTATTTTAATAATTATTGGATGTTCAAAACAAAACAAAAATTAAGGCCTAGTTGCAAGGATTCTGTTATAGTCAGATTTTACAATTTTTGAATAAAAGTAAAGTTCGCAACCGGGCCTATAACTCACAATCATTTGAAACAACCATTTGATTTAATTGTTTGAAACGGTGTCTAGTCATTTGTTTATTGATATTTACTGAATCTCTAAAATATACTCCTCTGATGTTACTTTCTTTTAATTTTATAAAAATATCCTTCTATTGTCTAACGATCCTAAGCTCTTACCGTACCGTAGCAGTTCTTCATCAATTTGTTGACAGACAAAGAGAAAAGGGAGCACGCTGGTGCATGAACAGTTATACACCTGAAGAACGTCTAACATTTTTTTTTTTTTTAATCTATAATGAAGGGGCAATTCTGTTTTTTGGGGACACTAATTCTAACTCTTTTTGCGCGGGAAATTTGAATTTTGCGTTTTGGTGGAGGCGCCTGAAGTTGGGGTGTGGGTAATTCCCCCGTTGGTGTCGTCAATAACTTGTTAGAAATAACAACAACTTATTAGCAATAACAAGTTGTCTATGACAACAACGGGAGAATTACCACTTCAACTCCCGGCGCCTCCACCAAAACGAAAAATTCAAATTTCCTGCTAAAAAATGAGTTAGAATTGGCACTGCTATACTACTTACATTATTTGTCCAAAAAATCAGACTAGACTGAACTCCAGGTAGGTAAGTTTTACGAGGAGGATCGTGATTTAAAAAGCATTTGAGAGAAAAAATAATATTTATTCCATAAAGTATTGCGATAAGAAGAAAAGCTGGGGAACTGGGAGATATAATTTATAATATAATAGAAATAAGAATTATAGTGAACCAAATTGGACTCGACCCAATTAACTTTGGTTTGAACTATCTATAGTATGTCTTTGAGTGTTAGGGAAGTGTTACTGACAAGGTGGAAACTCCCATTTTGGTGATTTTTGGTATATAGATAAAGAAATTTATTATAAGGGACACGTATTTTGCCGCTCATGCCCGTTTTCAAGTTTAAGAGTGAAAATGGGGATTGAAATTTAGCCTGAAAAATCAGTTTTTCTCAAATATCTCGAAAACGGTCATTTTTTAAGTTTTTTTACCCTTAACTACCCCATGGCTACGTTTATAAATCTTGAATTTTTTGTACGAGCAGAGAATTGAAAACTGCAAGTTACCTGTTTTTAGAATTTTTCATATATTTTATAATTAGTGGTGGAACACGTATTTAGAGATGAAAGTTTGGGGGTAAATTTCGAATACACTTGCATATTGTGGCTCTGCTTTCTAATTTTACAACATATTTTTTTAACAGTGTATTTAGTATTTGAATCATCAAAAAATTTTAAGCCGTCCTCAAGATATTCGGTCAAAACTGATTTTACAGGGTGAACTTCAACCCCCATTTTATCCCTTAAACTTGAAAACGGGCACTAACAACAAAATACGTATCTCTTAGAAACTCGGCTAAATTCGTGATATTAAACTCTATTTTCATTAGAACATTCTCAAATTAAAAGGAACAAAAGTGGGGTTTGTGTTCTGAAAAAGGCACACTCTTCATCTAACGAACTATGCACTGAATGTCTGAAATTTTTATTTTTTTGTAGTAGTAAGCCGACTTTAATACTATGATAAAAGTAGTATAATTCCGTGATAATCTTTCAATTAGTTTCTTATCGTGATAGAACATTAAATGTTATAAAGTAATAATGTTTTCAATGGTTTTATTGAAGTTTAATCAATTATCTTCATCTGTACAATTAAAAAAAAGTTAAATATAGGTCATAATGATGTATATTATTATATCTTATACCGTTTACCGATTTTACCTTTTTTTTTTGTAAATTTTCTTTGCAAATCGCACATAAATCGTGAAAGCTATCACAAAGTTAGAGCAGTGTAACTATGAGAACATGTTATAACACAAAATGCTCAAAAACTGTTTCAAATAAACCCGTAAACTTCTTGTTTTCATGTGATCAAGGTATTATCCGTATCACAAAATTTAGTCGAGCTAAAATCGGGAGTTTCCACTTCGTAAGGTTAGCATATCGCAAGAGAATTTTCCAATTTTGTTGAACTTCACAATGAACAATAGTACTTTTCACGACGAGATCGTCATAATATGATGTTTTTTTGTTTCTATTGCCCTATTACTAATGAGTAACTCGCCAATTTGTATCCCTTTTTCTAATAATTTCGGCGATACTTCAATATAAACACAAGCTGATGATGTGCGTGGACGAGCTTTTACTTTTTTCACATCACATTTCGGTATAAACTCATTAGCTGTTTTTGGTCGATCTATTAAATTCTCATTAACTTTTGTTGGAAAGTTAATAACATTAGGACTAAGTAATTGTTTCCTACATGAATTCCGTAATTTATTTTCCAATGTCTGTTGTTGTTGGTGTTGTTGTTGTTTTTGTACTTTCCGTTTAGCAACATCTTTCAACCATTGACAGAATACAGCTTCATTTTGTTGATTTTTACGATTTTTGTATTCTTCATGTAATTGTTTACGTTTTTTTATTTTCAACTCAATTATTTGTTTGCGTTTTTCACGTTTTTCTAATTCTGTTGAACTTAAACCGTATTCAGATCGATAACCATTATAACATGGTAGATTTATTTGTGGATTCTTTTGTTTAATTTCATCACAACATTTACGTTGTTTCAAACGTAATAATGGACAATTTGATGGTTTATTCTCATGAATTTGTAATTTTTTAATTGACATTGATAGATTGAAATCAAACCGTTCAATACAATGACTCTTACAATCAATCATATTATAAGTGAATTGTTGGGATTTTTGTTTATTTTTCGATTTATTTCGTTGTTGTTTTTGTTCATTTGATTCAAATTTAGACGATATTGAACTTTTATCAACATTCTCATCAATTGTTTTTTTATTCACTTGATTTTCTTCAACACAATCTTCATTGTCAGATGCAATAATTTCTTCAACAACAGCTTCATCTTCATCATCTTCTTCTTCATCATCATCTTCTTCATTAATATCAAAAATATTTAAATTAATAACATTACAACTTTTCTTATCATCATTATTATTATTGTATTCCAAATTATCTTCGACCGTATCTACAATTTGTGTTTCAATAGAATCACTTTCGATACTGTTAACATCATCATCAGTTAAATTGGGTTCATAAGTAGTTGTTTGTTCTTTAAATTTAACTTTAGGTGTTTTATCCATTAGTAGATTACTATTGAATAAATCTAAATTGGCTTGTTGCACTTTTTCGGTAATGTTATAAGGTGATGGAGCCGGTTGAAGAACTGTAAACATATTTTACATGTAGGGGTAGTTAATTCTCTCAAAAAACAACGAATATTTAAGCGAAATTCCTGTAATTTGGACCATTTCGATTTTAAATTTTCTAAATGATAGTAGTATAACGTTTATTTTTCGTGTATTATCCGAGGTACTAATCCTTCCCCAGTAAACTAGAACTATATTATGACAGTAGAAATCACTATTTTGCCTGTTTTCATACTATTTCTTATAATTTTTGCCCGTGCTTTGGCATTGTTTTTTAATAAAGTAAGACTATATTTCCCAAAACAAAATGCTTCAATATGGTTTTTCTTTATATGTATACTAACATGTACCATATCGCTATATCCTAATTCAATAAGGAAATGTGGAAGATGTTAGTCCAACACTTCAATTTGCGGCCAAATTATGCTTATTTAAATGAGTATCGTTCCAAATTACATTTTTATACATTTATTTATTTATTTAACGGTTATTGAGAGTCATAGAGCAATAGCCATATGCCTCTGAAGCTCATGAACATAATGGATAAACAAGAAAGTACAATTTCTATTTTTTTTACTAGAATGATCACAAGAATCGAGTCGAAAATCGAGAGGATTGTATCCTGAAATGGATTGAAATCATGGACTTATAATAAATGGACTCTGAATAGCGGTTGGGAGGAGTCTAGTCTACTACTTTTAAAGACCGATAGCTTATGCCGGGGTAGGCTTATTCTTTCTAACTGATTGTGAGTGAAAAAGCACTTGTTACCGGTCTTGTAGCACAATGTTTTATAATTTTTATAATTATAAGCATGCGCAGCAAATTAGAAAGAGACAACTTGCCCAGGCGCTATTCTCTGTCCTTAAAACTTGGTGTGTACGAAACTTCAACGTTGTTTAACATGCTTGAAACAGCATCAAACGTGCAATGGAAGCAGTGCGAAAACCCCAAATTGTTGTAAAACCCCTGGTCCAAATTACACGACAGTGATCCAAATTACACAATACTTTCATAATTAAAAATTGAAGTTTTTCAGTAGGTATGTCTCATATTTGTTTTTTTTTATATCATGAATACGTTAACACAACCAATTCTCAATTGATTGTGATTTGAGTCATTTTTTGTAAAGTCTATGAGAGTTATTACATTTTGTCCTTATGTGGTCCAAATTACACGATTTTCCGCAATGTGAGCTTTTAAATTATTAAAACGCAGAATAATTGATTATGATTTTAGCGAATTTATAGCAATAGATAATAAATATGGAACGTTAATGGGGTGTTTCATTCAACGAAACCAACATAAGCTTTAACAAAAGATTGATCAATAAAATTTAATAATTAGTTACTCACAATAACAACCATAATCTTCATCTTCCTCTTCTTTATTAAAATTTTCACAATTATCCAATAATGGATCCATTCAATATTTTTAATAATTTCTTAATTATAATGAGAATTTTTTTTAAAAACAGTGTAATTTGTACACAAAAAGGACACAATTTCTCCTACTACGGTTCTGTATAAAGAACTAAATCGTACAGATGGCGCTAGTTAACAAATCAACATTTAGTTACCACGGAAACAAACCAAAACGAGTCAAATGTTTTGCTATGGTAACTGTCAAAATATTCACCCGGCATTTAATCATTTTTGGATGAATTTTGATAAGTCTTATCATAGAAATTTAAATAATTTTGATAAATCAATTAAATTCACCATTGTTAATTGAATATTGTTAGAATATTTGGTGTGTTTTTATTCAGAAAACATGAAAAAATCCGTTGTTTTCATTTTATTGGTGTTGTACAATTTAACAGCTGGTGATGAAAAAACAGATGTTTTTGATAATAATGATAAGAATGTTACATTAGCTAAAAGTAGGGTTTGATATTTTTTTTATTGTACGAATTTTATTGTAACTGTTTTATTTACAGTATCCGAACCTGCACCATCCTGGAAAGCTAAAGGTGTTTTAGGGGATGAAATCAAGGAATTCAAATCGACTGATTTTAAAAATAAATATCTAGTGTTCTTCTTCTATCCATTAGATTTGTATGAAATGGAAAATTAATTGTAATTATTTCCATGTAAAAAAAAACTAATTTTCGTTATATTTCATATTTGCAGTACGTTTGTGTGTCCAACTGAAATCACAGCATTCAGTGATCGTATCGATGAATTTAAGAAATTAAATGCTGAAGTTGTTGGTGTATCTGTTGATTCAGAATATACGCATTTAGCATGGGTAAATACACCACGAAATGAGGGTGGTATTGGTCGTATTGGATTTCCATTAATTTCCGATTTAACACATGAAATATCTAAAGATTATGGTGTTTATATGGATAATCTTGGCCATACTTTAAGGTATATAAACCATAAATTCCTCTATCATCATAGATAAGATAGATAGCCCACTTGTTATAGAAAAATTACTCCGCTTCTATGACCCGCTATTCAGATGGCGCTCTAGTTAGTGCCGCAGAGGTGGTAGGGTTATTTTATAGCGGTAAATTTGAAATACTGACACTTCTCTATTCACGGACATGAACAAATTAATTTACGTTTACGCCATCTGAATTTCGGATCAGATTTTTGATGGGGAGTAATTTTCCTATAATAGTGGAGAGGGTCCTGTCCACTATCTTATTTGATATAATTTACAAATTTTAGGGCATTGTTTATAATCGATAAGGCTCGTATTATTCGACAAATTACAATAAATGATTTACAAGTTGGTAGGAATGTTGATGAGATTTTACGATTATTACAAGCATTTCATTATACTGATGATCATCCGGAAGTATGTCCAGCTGGATGGAAACCAGGAGATGATACTGTAAATGATTTTTTTTTTTTTAATTTATTGGAATAGTGGTAAACTTATATTTTTGTTTTAGATTAATCCGGATCCTATCGCTAAAAAGAAATACTTTAAAAATTATAATTGATTCAGCTTAAATTTGATAAAAAAGTAATGACACAACAACAACAACACTTTTTAAATTTTGTATCCATTATTGTGACAATACTCATAAGACAAAGTATAAAAAAATGTACAAAATAGGCTTTCTTTTTTTTCAAAAAAAACCGGACGTAGTTAAACTAAAGTGGGCGATACCGCTCCCTGGGGTTCTGTAACGGTCTACTTTTAAGAGGACGATAGTAGCATTGCAACATATTTCCAAAAATCGTTGCCAAATGCCCTTAATTTCATATATTCACATTACGATAGACAAAATAATAAACTCCTGACCATGGAATAATGTACCTATAAAGAATTTGGCTTAATCTTTTCAGATATTTCTCCGAAGTAAGGTGATAGCACATTACTTTAGTTTCAGTTTTCTGTTGAATTTTCCGTTAAGTTTCATTTCATTTTTATAACACAATAAAAGTACCTACTCATTGTCAGTGGCGGTGTAACGAACCCCTAATTACGGTAATAAACACGAGCCTAAGAGACAATACCTCAATATAATAGAAACACCTGTATATTTGAAATAGAAAATTACCAAAGTTGAATGTTTATATGAGTAATCCACTTCAAACCCTTATATTTTCAAAAAATCAGGCTAACAGAAAATTATTAATCATAACTTAGAGGTCTTTCTGGATCAAAAATACACAGGCTGGTAACATGCTCGACTTTTACCGATCTCCGGTTAGTCGGAGGAGGTTTCACATTAGCCAATAGAGTCCATACGTGGATATATCTAACTATCCACGGCGCACGAGTTGATGATGTGTCTCCACGGTGACCTAGTTCTCAACCTATGTATTTTTGTTCCAGAAAGCAGGGACGTCTCTAGCTTATCTGCCGCCGGGGTGCAAATCCCCACATAGCGCCCTCTGTAAATGGATTATAGCATAGGGTTAGAGGAAATAAGCGTTTTGATCTAAATAAAGCCGGGTTTATTCAGACAATTTTTGAACATTTTGTCTTTCTCGGGAATAACTGTACACTTAGAATGCATAAATAGAATGACGTGGCAGCTGTGTCCGCCACGCGTAAGCAGAAGCGGAATGAGCGGATTTGGTTGTGATGCCGCCCTAGGCCTGCCCTTCTTATAATGTCAAGAAATATATATAGGTTGATACATTTCATCTAGGAACGAACGAGAAACTACAAGAATCGAGACAGTCTTATAGCCTTAGTTTGGACCGAAAAGAGTAGTAAGATTACCTACCCTTAAGACTGTCCTATTACTTGTATTTTCTTCTATATTGCTAGATGAAATGTGTTAACCTTTATATAACATTTCTTATAGTAAACATTTCTGAGTAGTCAAAGTGAGAGAAAAAGCAATAAAAATTGTTCTTTGAATCGACAGAAAACTCATTCAATTTTGAGTTTTTAGAGCCTTCCAAATTTCTGTTACTTTTAAAATTTTAGGCGCCTAGGCCCAAATCCTTCACTGCTCGTAAGGACAGGAGATATGACTTTTATTTCTAATGTTGACGAGTATTCCGCACATAGATAGGTATACGAGAGAGCAGTTCATTAGGCGAAGCCAGCCGAATTGTATGGCCTAAGATTTTAACAAATATTTTTAAGAATAAAACTTCCCACTCCGAGGGCTTGTAATCAAGTGTTCCAAATATTCCAAATATTCTATCAAAATTCCTTGTTTCCCAGGAAATTTGTTTCTTACAATCGTCCATGTGAAAAAGATCGTCAACACACACAACACTTGTGTCAATCAAACAAAGCAATGCAACTGTTAATCGTTATACAATTTTTCGTCCCAAAATTTGCTCATGGCTAGTTTTACGCAAAATAGATAAACAAATTTCAGCTGCCACCCCAAAAACCGAACGCCGGGGTGCACCGCACCCCTTGCAACAACCCGCTTAACACGGTCCTGCACAAAAAGACCTCTAAGAAATTCATCGATGACTAATAATCATGTTATTAAATAGAGTTATGATTAGTCCAAAGATTCGGGATTAGGGGAATGGACTGATGGGGTTTGACCTATAAAAGGTAAAAATTCATGAGAAGAGACGATTTTTATGAATCTTCACTTGCGACCCGGCAAAAAGTTTTGTTTGCAAATAAAAGAACAGTGGTGGTGTTCGATGTTTGTTGTTAGTTTCAGCTTACCTTTCACCGATATCTGTCAAAATGTATATTTGTGCACTCCTGAGGTTTCGTTGCAAACCCTTTTATTGCAAGAATTCCAGCTTGTATTATAGTGGGCGACTTTCCTAAGGCTAGGGATACCCTATAATTGAGTGTATAGATTCCTATGGCGTTCCTGTTGCGTGTATTGTATGGCTAAACCGAGTGTCAAAAGTTTGAGTAACCTTTCTCACTTCTACTCTATTCTAACAACTTTGAGCATCCGGAGTAATAAAGTAACATATGCATTGTATTGAAACTTATGTAGAATTTTAAAAAATCAAGTGATCTCACTTCAAATTTGTTCAATAGAAATTCTTGTAATTGCAACAGCAAACAATGCCTAAAAATGATCGTCAATCGGTTTATATGAAAGGTTATTGGATTTGGGATGATGATAGTAACTGTTTGAGTTTCATCAAGTAAGTCTGTTGAAATTTAAATAACAAAAATTTCATTAATTTGTTGTTTTTTTTCTCAAATCAATCAACAGTACAGCACCACAAACGATTATTAAACATTTTGGTAATTATTCGAAAGCTTTTAAAGCTGAAAATATAATACGATTTACTAGTGATTTTGATAGTTCAATTCAACGTTATTTTCGAACATATTTCCAACGTAAAGTCAAATCAAATCAACCAACTATAATAATATTACAAGATATTAAAGATGTTGCAATATTTACAGCAAATCCATTTGATTTAACAATTGAATTAATCAATTTTTTACATACAAAACAAATTGATTCATTTTTACGTTCATTATTAGTTTATTTTCAATATTATTTTTCTATATGGGAATTATTTCAAATACGTCGTAATATGGTGAAAATAACAACTTTAAATGGTGATAATACAATTCGTGATAATCTATCAGATTTACGTGTAATTATTGCAAATAATTATTCAGCTGTTTTATTAGGATTTGATGATGATGATGATAATAATGTTAAAAAGAAATCACATAATTTACGTCCATCAGATAAAGATCAATTATTATATGAAAGTCTTATTTGTATGTTGATACGAATCATATGGATTGCTTTAAATCGAAAATATTTAACATTAATTAGAATTGAATTGAATCGTTTATTAGGGATGAATATGAATATTCAAAATTTTATCGATATGAAAACAACACATACAGAAAATCGTATTATTTTCGGTATTTCTGATGATTTTAATGAAATAAAATTGAAACAACGATCACCATTAATTCGTGAATTATTATTTGGAAACAAATCGAATCAACAACAATGTAATAATGAACGATTAGAATATTTGAAAACTGCATGTACAGCACCTGAAGGTGTTTTAATTCAAAAACAAATTGGAATTGGTATATTAGGACAACAATGGCAATTTTATGAACCGTTCTTAATACCCAAAAAGGAGTGTATTAAAAAAATACAATTACATGGACTTCAATTACCTGAAAGAAATGTTAAAAGGTAAACGATTCACATTATTGTCGTGTTTTACATCTAGAAAGGAGGACTGGACTGACTATAAGACTTATTCTTGTAGTTCCTCTTCCCTGTTTCTATTTGAAATATCTAAAAACCCTGTTATACATTGATTTAATCAATTTTCAGTGGCATAGACGTCGTTGGTTTACAATTTCGATTTTATGAAGCTGAACAGACTAGAATTACACGAATTCATCAAGGTAAAATGTGGCGGAAATATTTAAAAACAACTGTTTAATGATTAAATCTTAATTTGTTCAAAATAATTAAATAAATCTTGTTCATTTAAATACAATTGTTGATTCTTATTTAAATCGTTTAATTCCAATAATGGTGGATGTTCAAAGATTCTTTGCCCTAAAACTAAAATAAATGGATAACCAACACGTTTAGCCTCCAAAAATCGTTTCCCTATCGTCATATTAACACGATCATCTATCATAATATTATCACGTAAAATTTCCACATTTTCCAAATTTTTATACAAAGATTCAACAATATTTGTCGCATTTAAATGCGATTCTTCTTTACTACCTCGCTAGAATTGAATAAAATTAAATAAATTCGATTTATAAGTGTGTGTGTATGTTTCGAATTACTTTTGGTGGTAGAATTGTGAGTAAAAATGGGGCTAAATTGAGTGGCCATCGAATCTCTTGTTCATTTGATAAAATCTCAATGACAGCAGCCAAAATTCGTGTTATACCTAAACCATAACAACCCATTTGTAAAAATTCCGATTTACCATTTTTGCATAAATATGTTGCTTTCAATGGTTTTGAATATTTATCTTCTAATAGGAATGTATGACCAACCTTTGGAAATTATTTAAAAAATTAAATTAATTTCAGAAAATTTATGCAGAATAATTACCTCAATCCCCGGTGAAATTTCAATAGAATCCTTATTACAATTGGGACATTTTCCATCATTAACAATTTCACTATTTGCAGCATAATTACAGGATTTACATGTGACGATCTTATCTTCACCGATATCAGCTATATAGTGGTATTCATGTGATAGTGAACCACCTATATCGCCAGTATTGCCAATCACTAAAAAAATAACGTAATGTTAATTTTGAATTGATTCCAATGTATTTGTCACCTTTTACAAAATTTATGCCGATTCGTTTAAAAATACGTTCATAACATTCCATTATTGTATTGTATGTGTTTTTAGCATGATTTATATCAATGTCAAATGTATATAAATCGTTCATAATAAATTGTTTAGCTCTAATTAAACCAAATCTAGGTTTCATTTCATCACGAAATTTATTTGTAATTTGATATAAACGTAATGGGAAATGTTTATATGATAATGGACTTATTGATGCTATCAAATCAGTGATTGCCTCTTCATGTGTCTGAATGAAATACACACACACACAATTATTTCTATGTTAAATCATAAATAAATTGTATTTTTACCGGACTTAAAATGTAGTTTTGATCATGTCGATCTTTTAATATAAATAATTCCGAAGAAACATTCTGAAATCGACCTAATTCAAAACAATACAATCACATTTTATACTTTCATTGGTTAATTTAATTTAATCACCTGAAGTTTCCCATAATTTTGAATTTGTTAATGTTGGTAAAACTACCTTTTGACCATCTATTGTTTGCATTTCATTATCCACAATTTTAATTAATTTATCCAAAGATCGTATACCTAATGGTAGAAAATGGAAACAACCCGGACTGGCTTGTTTTATAATTCCCAAATCCAACATTAACTGTAACAAAAAAAAGAACAAAACGAAGAATTGAGGTTAAGTTCAACTTGTAACATTTTGTAATTAACTTTTTGGCTTTTTGATGTAATTTCATGTTTCTTAACGTGTGCACCTTTTGGTAAAATGGAAATTGGTTGGAAAATTCGTGAAAGACGATAAAACATTTTTTCTTTAATTTGTGTAAATCTTATTTTATAAAAATTCCTCCATAACCTCACTTTTAAAGCGATTTTGGTGCTACAAATAGATAACTTTTTAGAGAATTTGATTTTGTAATATTGGTTTTCTTGATGTAACAACCTAGAACTGCGTTCAGCAATGACCAGGGGTCGGACACTCTCTACCCCCACCATGCCTTTTTTTGTCAAAGTTTCGAGGCCTTTTCTATAACCAACATAACAGATTTTAAATATAAATGTTGATAAATATAACCGAATAAATTACAGACATTGGTTAAAGGTAGTGGTTTCATTATAATATCTGCTATTTGATAATAGAAAACCTTATTCTCATCTCATATTGCCATTTTTACAGCGTTTAACGTAACATAAAACTAGAGTATAACTGTTAGGTTGGTAACGAAAAAGGCCTCGAAACGCCAAATTTCGAGTCAAATTTATCTCCTATACTAAAGCATTGAGTGTCCGACCCCTGGCAATGACTAAAGTAAGAACAAGTATAAGTTGTGTTCTTTCGCTCATAGTTTCGGATCATGATTTTGGAATCATGATCTCTTAATCGTGATGTTATCCAAGTTTCAAGAAAACAAGTTTTTCTGCCGGTTTGGATCATTACACGCTATATATAAATATAACGATAATCATAACCTCAAACTTCATTTCCAATGACTGGACTGTGCAAAATTCCGTCCATACATATAGTTTCGTACAAACAGCCCAATCTCTACTTCATTCAATCATGATCCATTAATCGAATCACAAAAATTCCATGTTCCAGAGGGGCAGGGGGATTACGGATCATGATTCGCTTTGACACAATACCAAGATTCGAAAGAACACCACCTGATCCAATTGAACGCGTTTAATAGCGTTTGGATCCAATTAAGCAGAGCGAAAGAACACAGCTATAGTTTCGAAGATTCCGGTCCGTTTTATTGGGGACAAGGCCGTCGTAAGCGGGGTTGCAAGGGGTGCGTTGCATCCCGGCGTCCGGTTTTTGGGGCGGCAGCTGAGATTTGTTTATCTATTTTGTTTAAAACTAGCCATGAACAAATTTTGGGAAGAAAAATTGGATAACGATTAACAGTTGCATTATTTTGTTTAATTGCTACAATAAGTGTTGACGATTTTTTTCAAGACCACATGGACGTTTGTAAGAAACAAATTTCCTGGGAAACAATGAATTTTGATAGAATATTTGGAAATATTATGAAAGGAATTGGAACATTTGATTACAAGCCCTCGGAGTGGGAAGTTTTATTCTTAAAAATATTTGTTAAAATCTTAGGCCATACAATTCGGCTGGCTTCGCCTAATGAACTGCTCTCTCGTATACCTATCTATGTGCGGAATACTCGCCAACATTAGAAAGAAAAGTCATATCTCCTGTCCTTACGAGCAGTGAAGGATTTAGGCCTAGGCGCCTAAAATTTTAATAGTAACAGAAATTTGGAAGGCTCTAAAAACTCAAAATTGAATGAGTTTTCTGTTGATTCAAAGAACAATTTTTATTGCTTTTTCTCGCACTGCTACTGCTCAGAAATGTTATATACAGGTTAACACATTTCATCTAGGAACATAGAAGAAACTACAAGTAATAGGACAGTCTTAAAGGTGGGTAATCTTACAAATATTCTACTCTTTTCAGTCCAAACTAAGTCTATAAAACTGTCTCGATTCTTGTAGTTTCTCGTTCAGTCCTAGATGAAATGTATCAACCTGTATATATTTCTTGACATTATAAGAAGGGCAGACCTAGGGCGGCATCACAACCAAATCCTCTCATTCCGCTCCTACCACGTCATTCTATTTATGCATTCTAACTGTGGACAGTTATTCCCGAGAAAGACGACAAAATGCTCAAAAATTATTTAGTTCAAAATGCTTATTTCCTCTAACTCTATGCTACAATCTATGTAGAGAGGGCGGTATATGAGGATTTGCACCCCGGCGGCAGATAAGCTAGAGACGCCCCTGATTGGGGGCCCCTTTTGTTCGAAAGTTAAGTATCATAACAATAGAAATTCGACACGGTTATTAAGTGGTAGTTGGGTTGTCTTGCCGACTATCTACAGGTCCGTATTCGAAATATTTCTATATATCTAGGATCATCAAAAGGAGCGACATGCCAGGGAAGATTTCCGGGGTTGTGATTGTTGAAAAAATGTATATCATTTTAATTTGGTTATTACCCGAATAAATAAATTAACATGTGTTATTTTTACAGTTAAAATAGAAATAGTATTGCTTTTTATGTGTAAATGAATGAGCACCCGATGCAAATGGCCTCCCAGGACCCGGATGTGCTTGTGCCGGCTATGCGCTTTTATTATAGGGATTAAAAGTCTATTAATGAAAGATTTCATAGATCTTTAACAAATAATAGTAAAAATTTAGAAAGTTTCCTCTATGTTTATTTAGCTTCCCTTGAAATTAAAAACCTGGAATTGTCGTACTTGCTGCTTACAGATGTATAAATATCTAAAATAGTCCGACCTGTCCGACAGGTCCAAATAGGTGTATAGTTGCCGTCAGGAAATAGTGAAATTTGACTTATAAGCCAAATTATTTTATGATAGGGA